>VMDO01014049.1:15818-56057 GCA_007922755.1 Pedetes capensis | reverse complement strand
TTTTTCCTTCCTGAGACAGGGTCTCACTAAATTACATAGACTTCCTCTAGTCTCGAACTTGTAATCCCCCTGGCTCCGCCTCCCAAACCGCTGGGATTACAGACCTGCGCCAACACGCCCAGCTTGTTTGTTTCTTTTTTAGGATCTTGATTTCTTTGCTGAATTTTTCTTCTAAGTTGGATACATTTTTCCCCAGTGTTTCAATTGCATTCATCTGTTTGGTTGTGTTGTCTCTGAGGTCTTTTAATATTCTTATAAGCAGACTTCTAAATTCTTTTTCTGGCATTTCTAGTATTTGGGTGTCTTTTAATTTCATTTGTTGAAGGATTGTGGTCATTAGGAGTACCTTCTCTGTCTTGCTTTTCCATATTTCTTATGGTTTTGGGTTGAATTTTGGCCATTACTTAGTCTGGTTATTACTGTCTTATATGTTTGGAGTTATCCTTGGTTTAATACCTTCTTTTGAGATCTTGGTCCCTGTTATCACTCAGAGCATCCAAAGCTTTCTGCTGCTAAAGTAATAGCTTCATCTGATTTCACCTTTATAATTACAGTTAATCTTGTTTGAGGCCTGGTGTTCCTTAAGAAGATACCTGTGGGAAGGAGTTGTTGGGGATAACAACAAATAGGTTTTAGGGGTAAATATTAAGTATAGTTTAGGTATTGATGGCAGAAAGATGAAGGTCTGATAGACGGGTGGGGAATAGAGGCAAGAACAGGATTAGATAGGGATAAGGAAGAAGAGCAGGGGGGAGTGTTGGAGTATTAGTGGGAAAAATTATAAATCTACTTATTCCTTATATGAGATACACACGCACATATTCCAGGAGATATTGCAAGTACAAGGATGGGCCGTGTCCATTTTCGGTTTTGACAGATAAATTTGGGAAGTATTGATTGACTAGAATAGCCTAGAAAAAAATAATGGTTACAAATTATGACTAGTGTGAGAGTAGAAGAAAGGTATCAAAATCTTAACAGGTAGAGGAAGAGAGAAAATGATGAAGAGGAAAGCAGAGAAAACAAAAGAAAACCCAACACGGCACAGCAACAAAACAGTAACACCAAGAAGTTGAATACCAGAAACATACAAACATACAAAAGGAAAAGAAAAAAAGAAAAAGAAAAAACTAATCGAAAAACAGATCAACTCATGCTGATTGGTTCAGTCTAGGTGTCAGTCAGCTGGTACGTTGCCTGCTCTGCAGATGTTGCTGATTAGCTGGAACAGGACTGACAGTTCCAGATCAGTTGTAAGAGTGGGCGTGTGCCCTCCAAATCCCTCTGCACACCCGTGGGATAATCCTGGTCCAGGTCCACTGTCCCATGGATCACCACAATCCCCATCAGGACTTCAGGATCTATGCTTCCAGAAGCCACTCTGTCGGGTGCTGTACACCACCCAATCACAATCCTGGTTCTCTCCCCAGGGTGGTTACAGCCTAGCTAGCTAGATCTATATTATCTGCTGCAGCAACCTGAGCTCATGCTGTGGGTGAGCAAGCTGGGAAGACCATATGTCTGGGGGGTGTACAGCTATGACCCTCTCCTCTGGGTGGGTTAGGGACCTACCCAAGTGTTTATCTGTTTACAGGTGAGTCTAGCTTCAGGGTGATCCTGAGTGCTTCACTCCCCGAAACCTGCTAAGCCTTTCTGTCCATTCCTCCATTCTGCTGTGCATTTGGGTCTCTGCCCAGCAAAGCACAGTCAGTTCCCCCAGGGCTCGCTCATTCTGGGCCACTGCACTGCACTGGAGTAGAGGGCAGGGCACCTGGGAATTCCATGTTGCTGGAGCATGCCCAATAGCAACCAGCTTCTTAAGACAGCTTACAGCTCACCTCAGTGTTTGTTTATTTAGTTGGGCAATAATCTGGTTCACAGACACACCCAATGGCCATGGCTCCTTAAGCGCCCAAGGCTGATGGGGGCAGTGCAGGTGAAAGATTGAGTCCCTTTGTCTCTCAGACCACTTGTATACATATGCCTGCCCCCCCCCCACACACACACACTATGGCAACATGTCCACAAAAATCTCATTCAATGGTCAACCTCCATTTGTCACCAGTCTGCTCTGTAGTACAGGGCTCCCAACTACCTATAGAGGTGTCATTCCTCTTCTCCTGCTGGGGCAGTCATCTGCATCGGGCCCTGGATGACCTTCCCACCACATCCTCCTGTGGTATTTTTTCTTCTTTTAATCTGCATTTGAGACTATCCACTCAACTCACAATTTTTTTCCCCTCTCTCTTACCTCTGTTTTCCTTTTTGTTGTTTCTTTCTGTTCAATATAAAGTCTGTGTATTGCTATTTTAGCTCTCCTGTTTCACTAGGTCTTTCAGAGAGTTTTACTAATCCGCCATTTTGACCTGATTTTATTTTTTAAAAATCACAAGTTAGTCTTTAACGAGAAATGCTGGGAGTTGGGGCTTCATATGTTACTGAACTGTGATTTACTTGATTCTAGCTTTTTGCAGGTGATTTGGCAATACCATTAAAAGCATAAAATACATTCATCCCTTTTCCTAATAATGCCCTGAGATAAATAAAACTAATGTATAAAATAGTATAGTGACCTTTTTTATAGTTGTATTGGCAAAAGAGTAAAAACAACTTGAATGTCTGTATCACGGTATGATAGGACTTTATCAATAAGTAAATATGCTTAAAATGCCTGGCCAGTATCAAAAGGAGCAAGTTGAAGATATATCTGCAATATAATATTAAGTGAAAAAAAGAAAGTTGAAGAGTAATATCTAATTTCTGTTAAGAAAACAAAAACCAACCGGGCGCTATGGCAGACACCTGTAATGCCATTGACTTGGGAGTCTGAGGGAGGATCACAGGTTCGAGTCCAGAGGCAGCCTGCACAATTTAGTGAGATCCTGTCTCAAAATTTAAAAGTAAATAAATAAATAGTAAAGGGCTGGGGATGCAGCTCAGTGGTAGACTAGTTCCCTACCTGATGCATGAGGCCCAGGTCTCTAGCGCCTGAGTACTACCAAAAACATAATAAGACAAAGCACACACATGGACAACTTATGTGTAATCATGCTTGTGTATGTTTGTATGCATCTTGAGGAAAGAGATAGGATATGTTATTGTTTACCTCAGAGAAGGGAGGATGGGTCTAATATTGACTATGAGGGAAACAGTTTTGGGGAGGACTTCAGGGGAGCCATGCTGGGCATTGAACTCAGGGCAGTGCACATAACAAGGCAAGCACTCTACCATTAAGCTACATCCCCAGCCCAAATTTATTTATTTATTTTAATTTAGTTCTTTATTTATGCATGCTGTGAATCAAACTCAGGGCTTTGTGTATGCCAGGCAAGCACTCTACCTCTGAGCTACGTCTCCCACTCAAATTTAATTTTTTTATGCTACTTTCCCTTGTTTCACTAATTGGCTGTTAAACAAAAGTCTTTTTCTTTTGGATGTGGACAGGTATTAGACAATACAGGTTTTCCCTGGGCATAGTGGCACACGCCTTTAATCCTAGTGACTTGGGAGGCAAGAATCACAAGTTCGCGGTCAGAGGCAGCCTGTATACCTTACCAAAACCCTGTCTCAAAGTTGAAAAATTTTAAAATGGGCTGAGGTAGAGCACTTGCAAAGTATGTACAAGCTTCTAGGTTCAAACCCCATATACCCCTGCAAACAAACAAATAAAACAGGCTTTTAACCCCACCACATTACTAGGGGGTTGAACCCAGGGCCTTGTACATACTAGGCAGGTGCTCTTCTACAGAGCTGCACTCTTGGCCCTTTTTTAATTTCTTTTTTTTTTTAAACTATGAGACAGGGTTACTAAGTTATACAGGCTACATCTGGACTCAGGCTCCTGAATCACGGGGATTATAGGAGTGCTCCACAGTTCCCAATTTTTTCAAGTCTTTTTGAGGGAGGAGTTTATCCCCAGTTCTGCAATGGATCATATATACTTTTAATATCATCAGCTTTCTATACAAAGGCAACAGATACTCTGATTGAAAATATTGGAGGGAAGATAAAAACAAAGACCACTACAGGAAAAGTTTCTATCTTAAACAGAAATGGAACCCAAGGACATATAGAAAAATACTACATAGTAAAAGATAGAGAAGACTTGGATGGGAAACTTAGATGGGAAGGGGGCAGGGGGGAAACATAGGGGAGGGTAAGGGGTAACCTATATGAATAATGTTTATCAAATTGCATATATGAAAATTGTCACAATGAAAAAAAGCATGTCAAAATGAATCACATTATGATTTACATTAAAAATTTCTAATAAAAAAAAAAGAAAATATTGGAGGAGGTATATTGTGAAAATTTATGCATCTGAGAGGGGAAACAATAAATGCCTGAATGTTGCAATTTTTCTTTCCTAATAGCTCCATCAAGGAACAGTCCCTGTTTCCTATACAGTAACAACAGTGGCACCACATGGGATTCCACTCTGCACAGGCCAGCACATACCTGCTTGCAGTACACAACAGGTCCCAGGATGCTCTGTAGTTTTCAGTGGACAACACCTCCCTGTCTGTAGTGTGCCTCCTCCAGTAAGTCTTTGCTTTTGTTCTCATTTGGTCTTACTGTTAAGCACACAGACCTGGATTGGTTTTGCAGTTTATAGCTCAAAAATCCCTCTCTAGAATGGTTAAGTGCATAATACAAGCAAACGGAATTTAAGAGACAGTCTTTGTAGCTTCACTTCCAAGTAAAGAGGTGAATTTATTGCAACAAATGTCAATAGCATGATTAGTGACTTTAATAAAATTAGCCTTGAAATATTATATTTTTATTAAATGTATTTTATGTTAATTAAATGTATTTGAGTGTCTGTAGTGTCAAATCATGTTCCTATATCAACACTATAGTTAAAGCTTAATAAAGACTAGGTTAAGTACAGAGACTGTGGTATTCAGCAGTTAATAGGCTCAATATTTAGTGGGTCTTAATGGGCACTGTGGGGGTTTACATGTTGCTATGAAGCTGAAAACTATGCCACCAATATCTCAGATACCAGCAGGGTCACCCATAGTGGACAGGTTACATCTGAGCTTCCAGTCTAAGACAGACTAGGGAGGAGCACCTAGCAGCCCACTCCTGAAACAACTAGCCTTTGAAAACCCCATGAATAGCAGAGAAACACTGTCAGATATAGTGACGAAAAATGAGCCCCCGGGTTGGAAGGCATTCAAAAGATGAATGGGGAAGAGTTGCCTCCTCAAAGTAGAGTCTACCTTGATGACGGAAATGGAGTAAAACCCCAGAGACCTCCATTTGCTGATGTCACACAACTCAAAATGAGGAGAAACAACTGTAAACATCCATTAATAATTGGAACATGGAACATGGGAATGCACATAGTATGAATCTAGGAAAATCAGAAATCATTAAAAGAGAAATGGAATGTATAAACATTGACATTCTAGGCATCAGTGGCCCATGGATCGGCATGGGCCATTTTAAGTTAGATAATCATATGGTCTACTGTGCTGGGAATAACAAAGAGAAATGGGGTTGCTTTTACCACACAAAAAGACATCTCAAGATCTGTCCTGAAATACAATGCTGTCAGTGATAGAATAATATCTATACACCTAAAAGGAAAGCCAGTTAATATGATTATTATTCAAATTTACACACCCACCACTAAGGCCACAAATAAAGATAGGGAATATTTCTACCAGCTTCTACAATCTGAAATAGATCAAACATGCAATCAGAACATACAAATAATTACTAGTGACTAGAATGCAAAAGTTGGAAACAAAGAAGGTTCAGTAGTCAGGAAATATGGCCTTGATGACAGAAATGATGCTGGAGACCACATGATAGAATTTTGTCAGAGCAATGATCTTTTCATAACACATTTTTTCACCAACATAGACAGTGACTATATACATGGACTTCCCCAGATGGAACATACAGGAACCCAATTGACTATGTTTGTGGAAAAAAACAATGGAAAAGCTCCATATCAAATGTCAGAACAAGACCAGTTGCTGATTGTGGATCATACCATCAACTGCTCATATGCAAATTCAAACTGAAACTGAAGAAAATTAGAACAAGTGTACAAGAGCCAAGGTATGACCTTGAGTATATCCCACCTGAGTTCAGAGACCACCTCAAGAACCGACTTAATGCATTAGACATAAATGATAGAAGACCAGACGAGTTGTGGCATGACATCAAAGATGTCATTCATGAGGAAAGCAAAAAGTTATTTTTTAAAAAAGGAAAAAAAGAAAAAAACAAATTAGTCTCCATCAAAAGAATCTCTGGAGCTGGGCGCAATGGCGCATGCCTATAATCCCAGCGGCTTGGGAGGAGGAGGCAGGAGGATCGTAAGTTCAAGACCAGGGGCAGTCTGCGTAACTTAGCAAGACCCTGTCTCAAAAAAGTAAAAAAAAAAAAAAAATGGGCTGGGAATGCAGCTCAGTGGTCCAGCACTAGCAAAGCATGCGAGTGCAAGGCCCTAAGTTCAACCCCCAGTACCGAAAAAAAAAAAAAAAAGAAAAACAAAAAAGAAAAGAATCTCTGAAACTTGCCCTTGAATGTCAAGCAGCTAAAGTAAAAGGAAGACACCATAAAATTAAGGAACTAAACAGAAGATTTCAAAAGGCAGCTCAAGAAGATAAAATCAAATATTTTAATGATATGTGCAAAGAGCTGGAGACAGGAAACCAAAAGGAAAGGCCACGCTCTATTCTTCTAAAGCTTAAGGAAATGAAGAGCAAATTCAAGCCTCGAGTGGCAATAGTGAAAGGTTCTATGGGGAAGATATTAAATGACGTAGGAAACATCAAAAGAAGATGGGAGGAGTACACAGTCATTATACAAAAAAGAATTGGTGGATGACCCAACGATTTCAAGAGGTTGCATATGAGGAGGAACCAATGGTATTGAAGGATGAAGCAGAAGCTGCCTTGAAGGAATTGGCGAAACACAAGTCTCCAGGAATTAATGAAATACCTATAGAGATGTTTCAACAAACAGTTGCAGCATTGGAGGTGCTATCATGTTAATGCCAAAAGATTTGGAAAACGGCTACCTGGCCAACTGACTGGAAAAGATCCATATTTGTGGCTATTCCCAAGAAAGGGGATCCAACTGAATGTGGAAACTATCGAACAAAAGCATTAATATCACATGCAAGCAAAATTTTGCTAAAGGTCATCCAAAAACAACTGCAGCAGTATATAGACAGGCAGTCGCCAAAAAATCAGGCTGGATTCAGAAGAGGATGGGGAACCAGGGACATCATTGGTGATATCAGATGAATCTTAGCTGAAAGCAGAGAATATCAGAAAGGTGTCTGTTTATGTTTTATTGACTATGCAAAGGCATTTGAGTGTGTGGATCATAACAAATTATGGGTAACACTGCAAAGAATGGGAATACCAGACCACCTAATTTTACTCATAAGGAATCTATACATGAATCAGGAGGCAGTTGTGTGAACAGAACAGGGAAACACTGCTTGGTTTAAAATCAAAAAAGATATGCATCAGGGCTGTATCCTTTCACCATATCTTTTCAATTTCTGTGCTGAGCAAATAATCTGAGAAGTTGGGCTTTATGAAGAGAATTGAAGGAACACTCACAACCTGCATTATGCAGGTGACACAACTCTGCTTGCTGAGAGTGAAAAAGATTTAAAACATTTACTGATGAAGATCAAAGAACATAGCTTTCAGTATGGATTAAGACTCAACATCAACAAAACAAAAATCCTTACAGCTGGGTCAGTATGTGACTTCATAATGAATGGAGAAAAGATTGAGGTCCACACTTTTGCTTTCCTTGGTTCTACAATCAACACCCATGGAAACAGCAGTCAAGAAATCAAAAGACACGTTGCTTTTGGAAAAGCTGTGGCAAAAAAATATTGAAAAGCAAAGATGTTACATTGGAGACAAAGATGTGTCTGACTCATACCATGGTACTTTCCTTCGCTGGACATTGAACAAGGGAGACAGGAGAAGATTTGATGCTTTTGAATAATGATGCTGGAGATGAATATTGAATATACCCTGGACAGCCAGAAGAACCAACAGATCTGTCCTAGAAGAAGTGCAACTAGAGTGCTCCTTGGAAGCAAGGATGGCAAAACTACATCTCACTTATTTTCAACATGTAGTCAGGAGGGACCAATCCCTGGAGAAACACATCATGCTTGGGAGAGTGGCAGGTCAATGAAAAAAATGAAAACCCTCCACTAGATGGATTGACACAGTATCTGCAACAGTGGGCTCACACATAAATAAGATTGTGTGCCTGGCACAGAATCTGGGAGTGTTTCATTATGCTGTACGTAGGGTCACTATGAGTCGGCCCCAACTCGACAGCACCTAATAACAGTGGGCACTTGGAGTATTCAGTCTTGTTCCTCAGTATAGGAAACTTGTGATGAAAATGGTTATCCTCCCCATTTTCTAGATACTGAACCTGCAAAGTTAGAGGACTTACTTAATGTCATAAAGTCAATTATATGGGAGAGCAGAGATTCACACCTACTTTTTGCTTCCCGAGTTTATGCTCTGTCTTTAATCTGCCAACCCACAGTCCATCATCCTCCTTTCACAAATAAAAAAGCCAAAATCCAGAGGATCTGAATGACTTAATTAAGGTCAATAATGTCTTCACAGGAAAGCACTTAGCAAAATCTAAATACAGTTCTCATACTCCGGTCTGAATGTGAAATTAAAGCAAGCATACATATACCAATACCAATTTAACAGATTTATTTACCCAAATTTGATTTCTCAGTAAAAGAACCATTGTGCTAAATTCTTCAATTAAAATTTTGAAAGGCCATAAATCTGTTATGACTTGTACTCTTAGAGAAAAAAATCCTAGAAAATTTCTACAAGGTTGAAAAGAGTTTCTTAGAATAACAGTAGTATCTGCTATGTCTTAAACCAACAGAAATAGGTTTCTTTTCTATGTAGTACGCCCCACCTCAATATCATGGGTATTAAAAGTACTAAAATAAAATGGTTTTGATTGATTTGGAAAAATTGTATAAAATGCAGAATGATTAAACTAGTTATCAAGACATACTAATATTTGCAAAAATACAGTAGTATTAATGCATGTTATTAAAACATTTTTATATGTGTTTTGGGGAGGTATGGCAATGATTTTAATCTTATCACATTTTTTTAAAAAAATTAATTGTATACCATGATATTTTTAACCAAAAAACAAAAAAATGATTTCTCTTACAGATGCTCCAGGCATGTTCAGTTCAGCACTTACCAGTACCATATGCTGCATTCCCACCCCTTATTTCTAGTGATCCATTTCTTATACATCCTCCTCACCTTTCTCCCCATCATCCTCCTCATTTGCCACCACCAGGCCAATTTGTCCCTTTCCAAACACAGCAGTCACGATCGGTAGGTATCTACTCATGTCTTTAATTTTCCCAAAATGTTTAGACCAGGCAGATTAATTTAGTAAGTGTAATTTATTGCCATTGAAACACTACATAATTTACATATTCTTACTGTTCTTGGAAGAATTAAAGGAATCCATAGACATACAAAGTAGCATAAACCTTGATTTAGTCTGGTTTCTTAAATTTTCCTAGTTATTTTAATGTCATTTATCTAATTTGAATTTGTGTTGTTCCTGCATATCTGCAGTCTTTCAGGAAATGAGGCTGAAAAAAAATTCTTATTTAAATGTACTGTTTTTATCCTTTGATGTATTTCTAAATTAGAAAATAGAAATCTAATAAAATTGTCAGTACTTGTTAAAATATTTAGATTCATTTAGGCAAGTAAGTTTTAACTCTTCTGAGTCCCAGTTTTTTTCCTAAAAGCTTTTTTTTTTTCCTGTCTGTTCTGATGAAAAGCAATGAAATAGTCTGTTAACATAGTTACTTTTGTCTTCTGGCTAGAATACAGCTGAGTGGCATATTAGTTTGGTGTGCTATAGATAAGTATTGTATAAATAAAAAGAAGGAACAGGGAAAAGGTCCAGTTGTTTTTTGGACAGGCCAGATTCAGCACCTGAACCATCAGGCAGTAAGGGAAAATGGGAGAAATAACCTCTGAAAATTATTGAGCTCTGTAAAGAGAACCTGTCAGTATATTATAATCTAAAAATTATTTACTATGAGTTCATGCACCATGCTGGGTGCTGAAGAAGGTGAGCTTACCTGACTATCTTCCTTAGAACTGTAGAAGCAATTATGACAAAAGTTTGGTGCATCTGAAAAGTTAGAATTGCCTTTACAGGAGAATCTTTTCTTGGAATCAGGGTAGGATACATGTTTAGGTGGTCTTCTTAGCTTCCTATATCTGGGAATTTATGGTTCAAGCACAATTTAGCTATCGCTTGCATCTAAGTTTGGAGTTCTTTCAAAGGTCCAGTCACATAGCCAAATTTGGACTTAGCTTCCTTGGTATTTTAATGGTGTCAGCTGTTAGGATTTCTTCCAGTCATGCATAAGCTTCCAAATTAAAGTGTTAGCAATTACTAATATTTGAATAATGTGTTGCTTTTCTATAACTAAGCAAGTCAGACTAACATGCTGAAGAGAATCTAATTGAAAACATCAACACAAAAATGTGTATACTTTTATAGTGACATTGTTCCTAGTAGCTAAAAAGTGGAAACAGTGCATATGGCCATCAGCTGATAAATGGATGCACAAAGAGTAATGTATCCTTGCTATGGAATATTATTCAACCATAAAAAGGAATGAAATATAGGTATAATCTAGAAGATGGGTAAACCTTGGATCATATATACTAAGCAAAAGAAGCTAGGCAGAAGGGCCACCTAACATATTATTCTATTTGCATGGAATGTCCAGAATCAGCACATCCTTAGAAATAGGAAATAGATTACTTTGGGAAGGAATGGATAGTGATTACTAATGGGTGTCGGGTGGTCTTGTTTGTTTAAGGAATATTCCTTAAAAAATATTCTGGAATTAATGGTGATAGTGGCAAAACTCTGTTAAAATCCATTGAATTGTACTTTTATAGTATGTGAATTATATCTTTTTTTTTTTTCTTTTTAGTAGAAAAAATGTGCTGTGCTTTGCATAGCAGTGTCTGCTTTGTGTATAATTGACTCAGTGTTCACATCACACTTTTTAGGGGGGTTTGTGTTGAGGCAGGGTCTCGCTATGTGACCTAGATTGGGCTTGCCTCCTGTCTCACCTCTTGAGTGCTGGGATTACAAAGTATGTGCCATGTCCAGCTATAATACACTTTTTTTTTTTTCCTTTTTTGGTGGTACCCGGGGGCTGAACTCATGGCCTTATGCATACATTTTGTACACACACACTACCACTTGTGCACCCCTACCCCCTTTTTACTTTTTATCTTGAGACAGGGTCTCACTAAGTAACACAAGCTGCCTATGGCCTTGAACCTGCAATTCTCCTGCCTCTACCTCCTGAGTTGCTGGGGTTATAGGCATGCACCACTGCACCTGGCCATAATACATTTTTTTTTTTTTTAAGGAGGCCGATAGATGATGTCAAAGCTCAATCTTTTTACTACAGGGTAATTTCCACTGTACTTTCTCCCACTTAGCTCTGCTTCTTATTTATAAATATATACCATGTTGTAGTTCATCTGTGAAAAGTTATCTGAAACCATTTCAGTATGTTGGGGTGCCATGACTGGAAAAATAATTTTAACTTTCATATAATTGACTTACTATATGACTTTTTTTCCTCATTTTATGGGAAAGTTCTAATAATAAATGAAATATATACTGTAATGGATAATGAAAATACTTAATGTACATGTTTCAAGACTTACTGAAATTAAAGGTAGAAAGATTTTACTATAGATTTTGTCCATCTATGTGAATTTTAAATTAATGTGAACATCAGGAGATGCATAGCCTTAAAGATATTTTTTGATTCTTAATTTTTACTATTGCCTGCAGCTGTAGCCCTGTGGCATCCGATCCCGTCAGATCTCGGAAGCTAAGCAGGGTTGGGCCTGGTTAGTACCTGGATGGGAGACCACCTTGGAACACCAGAAGCTGTAGGCTGGGAGAAGGACCTGGCAACCCCCTCCCAAAAATCAATCTGCCATTGAAAACCCTATGAACGGCAGAGAAGCACTGACAATAGTGTTTCCCATGTTGTACACAGGGTCGCTATGAGTCGGATACCGACTCGACGGCACTTAACAACAACAACAACAACAATTTTTATTAATAAAAGACAATCTATTCAAGCACTGGAAAAAATACGTATTTTATTTATTTTCATATTTCTTTTCTTTCTCCACAGCCTCTGCAGAGGATAGAAAATGAAGTGGAACTCTTAGGAGAACATCTTCAAGTAGGAAGTTTTACTTATCCCCCATCAGCCCATCCTCCAACATTACCTCCATCAGCTCCTTTGCAGTTCTTGACACATGATCCTTTGCACCAGGAGGTATCCTTTGGAGTAGTAAGTTTTCATATATTGTTATATGAATTTACTTGCTTTGGCAGCTCACTTAAGTTGCTTCAACATGTTCAGAATTTAAAATGTATCCTTGAAAGCATTCGGTTGGAAAATTCTGTTTAGACATATACCTGGGTATATGTTTTAAACTGGTTGCTGCATCTATATTAACATTGAAGAAATATTAAATGCCACTTGAATAATAAATAACTTCTTAAGTTTTTAAAAACCAAGTGGTTTTATTTGACAGAGTAATTATTTGTAAGTGTAGAATGACCTTCAATTCTGTTAATATTTCCTCTCCTACAGCCTTACCCTCCATTTATGCCTCGGAGGCTCACAGGACGTAGTAGATATCGATCCCAGCAGCCAATACCACCTCCCCCTTATCATCCCAGCTTACTACCATATGTGTTGTAAGTTCTTTTTTCTTTTAATGAATTCTGAATTTTGCAAACATTGAGATTCTTGCCTTATGAATGCTTTGTATGTGGTCTATAACTTAGGTTGTATTGGGTACTACTTTTACTTAATGTTAAGGGAGTAGGGTTGGGGACCTATTTAAGGGTTAAAAGAAAGAACAGCAAAGATAGTATATTGAAAATGAGCCATACAATAAATTTAACGAATCAAGAGGCAGAAAAAAGTTAAGACCTTTGCCATTTTTACCGCTAGCATCACTTGCGGTAACTTTTGATGCTATTTCTTTTGTGGAAAAGGAGACAAGTTATTTCTGTGTCATGGTACTACTCTGACACGATTAAGTTTGCCTATAATGAATACTCATGGATTAAACATGATAGTTCTTTATTTCTCTCTCACATAATAAAGTCTAGAAGTAGGCAGTTACAGGGTGTTTTGTTAGATCTGTGACTATGAGAAATGATTCTCTTGTCCTCAGAATCTTAGGGCTTCTTCTAACTGATCTAAAAGAGTTCTTCTGCTGGGCATGGTAGTGTACCAAGTGCTAGAATTATAGCACTTAGGGCTGAGGCAAAAGGAGAAGGACCTAGCAGCCCACTCCCAGAACAGTCAGTCATCAAAAACCATATGAATAGCAGAGAAGCACTGACAATAGTGCCAGGCATGGAACAGTATTGGGCAGTATTTCATCTATGAGTCAGACCCAACTCAACGGCACCTAACAACAACAAGCATTTCCATGTAAAATTTAAAATTAGCATTCAGTTTCTACTAAAAAAAAATCTTGCTGTAGTTTTGATAGAAATTATATCAGATCTATATGTTAATGTGGGAAGAAAATTGATAGCTTAACAATATTGAGTCTTCTAGTCTGCTTACATGGTATATTACTGTCTATGTTAGCAGTATTTTTGCAGTTTTTGTTGAGGAGGACTTAAGTGTGTTTTATTCAAATTATCACTTTTTTATGCTATTGTGAATGGTGTGTTTTTACTGACAATTTTTATTTGTTGCTAGTAATGTAAGTGTCTTTAAAGGTTGCCACTGAGTAACACTGACCATTCTTCATTGTTGTAGTACTGGTCTTGTACTTCCTACCCTGCCCATTGAATTAATGTACTAACATAATAATGCTAACATCGTTGTTTTCACTGCAGATCAATGCTTCCAGTACCACCTGCAGTGGGCCCAACTTTCAGCTTTGAATTAGATGTGGAAGATGGAGAAGTAGAAAATTATGAGGTTAGTAGATGAACTGTGAATTAATTTGGGGCAGTATTGTACATATGAAAGTATTCTACTCATCTCTTTCATCTACTTAAACATGTATTAGGTCAACACTTTGTGCATTTCAGGATAACAAATTTGTCATGAAAGGTTCAACATCCTTAAGGATATTTGAACATGAATCACATATCTGTGATAACAAGTATGTAGACTTTGCTCTGTTAGAGTCACAATTCCAATGAGAGAATGCGTGAGAAAATGGTGAATTTTGATTAGATGTTGTGAATAGGCTTTGTGAAAGCAGAAATGTTTGAGCTAAATCTTGAAGAATAAGGAAGTTTTTTTATGTATAACATTTAGAAAGGTACATGTAAAACATTCTTGAACACAACATAAAGTGTAAGGGAGAAAATGGGCTGGGTGTTGTGCATACTTGTGATCCCAGCACTCAGGAGGCGGAGATAGGAGGATTAGGAGTTCAAAGTCACTCAGGGCTACATGGTAAGAGCCTATCTTCAACAATAACAACAAAAAAAGCAAAGCAAAGAAAGAAAAGGGAAAAATGGAGCTTTGATTGAAAAGCTCAACTAGATGCCCTTGAGTGGTGTGCTAGATGTTTTTGGTGCTTTTATGGCATCAGATCTCTGATTTTTTACCCCCATAGCACTAGGCATTTGAACCCAGGGCCTTGTCCATACTAGACAACTGCTTTACCACTGAGCAGCACCATCAGCCTCTTACTTATTTTTGTATTTTGAGTTAGAGTCTTGCTAAGTTATGCAGGCTGCTTCTGGCCTCAAATGCACCATCCTCCCACCTCAGCCTCCTGAGTTACTGGGACTCCAGATATGGAGTGGTGCTTGCCTCCATACTCTACTTTTAAGAGTCAGAACTCTGCTATTAGTGTGAAAGAATAGAGGAGTATATAGATGGGAATGGTATCAACAAAACAAAAAAGTCAATGTATGGTTTACAAGGTATATATCTGAAAAAGGGTCAATATTCAAAATATGGAAGGAATTCACACAATTCAATAGGAAAAACTGAATAATATGATTAAAAATAGGTAAAGGACATTTCTCAAAAGAGACGTAAAAATGGTCAATGGGAATACAAAAAGATGCCTAGCATAACTGATCATGTGGGGAATATAAATCAAAATCACAGATATCCTTATACCTATTAGTATAGCTATTGATAAACAAGAGGTGAATGTTAGTGAGGATGTGAAGAGAACCCTTGTACACTGTTGGTAGGTATATAAATTGGTACAGTCGATATGAAAAAAAAAAAAAAAGGAACTACCAGCAGTATTGGGGCTGGGATTTAGCTCAGTTGGTAGAGCACTGCACTGCAGTCTCTGAGGTCCCGAGTTCAATTCCCAGCACCACAAAAAATGGGAGAAGGACCTGGCAATCCACTCCCAAGGCAATCCCAAAACAGTCAGCCATTGAAAACCCTATGAGGGTCTCTATGAGTCGGCACCTAACAACAACAACAACCAGCAATATGACCTACCAGTCCCCCTCCTGAGTATATATCTATAGGAAGTAAAATCAGTACCTTGTAGAGGTGTCTGTATTCTTATGTTCATTGCAGTGTTAGTTACAATAATCAAGATGTGGAAATAAACTTGTGTCCATTGATAACTGAACAGTTACAGAAATTGTGGTAGATGGATGCATATATACATAATAGAACCCATTGAAATATTATTTGGACTTTAACAAGGAGATACTGCTGTCCGTGCTAACATGGGTGAACCTAGAAGACATTATGCTCAGTGAAATAAGCCAGACACAAGGGAGGGAAAAAAGCCTGCATGATCTTGTTCATATGTGCAAATCTTTTTTTAAAAAGTCACATAGAGAGTAGAATATTCATTACATGGGTGGGGAGAAACAGGTCCAAGGGTATAAACTTGTCATTTTGTAGGATGAAAATACATCTAGAGATGTACATGCAGCATAAACATCATTAATAATACTGCATTGCATACTAATAATTTGCTAAGAAAATAGATTTTAGATGCATTTGCCACCAGAAATAATCAAAAACTCTAAAAAGTAACAGTGGAAGGTGATGGATAGGTTAATTTACTTGCCTGTAGTAATCATTTCACTGATTGTATGTGTGTGCATGCATATGTATCAAAACATGTTGTGCACCTTAAATATATAAAGAAAAGGAAGTGTGGGGCTTGATGGCACATGCCTATAATCTCAGCACTCAGGAAGCTAAAGTAGGAAGATCATGAATTCAAAGCCAGCCTGAGCTATGTAGGGAGACCTTACCGTGAAGGAAAGAAAAGAAAAAAGGAAGAAAGGAAATTAGGAAGGGAAAAGAGAAAGTGAAAGTACAATTTTGAAGACATTTCAATGCTAAAATCAATAGGTTTTGATTATTAAATGGTTTCTTGTAGTGTCAGAGATGAGGATAGGAAGGTTGCAAAAGAAGATGCTCTGCAGAAGGGTCTGTAAACCTGTTTAGAGGGCAGAACCAAAGATGCCAGTGGATTAAGTAGATGGCATCATCTAACTTAGATGTTGATTTTACTGTTTTATTTGAATGAGGAATGTAAATTGTACAGTTTAGAAGTTGGAAATTTGGATTTGAAGCTGTTATTTTGATACTGCCAGCCATCTTTTCTTACCTCACTTTGTTCCTGTTTTCACAATATAAACACTGGAACAGTTTTTTAGGTGAATTGAACCTGGGGACGGGGGAAGAGACACATATAATCTTAAAATCACCTTTGTTTTTTTAAGTGCAAATGGAAGACATATGTACAAATGTAATATTCTTCTGCAGTTCATCAGTGTGCTGCTGTTACCTTCCTTCTACAAATATAATCACACTGCACTGTCCTTTTTATTCCAGTTTTAGGGAAAGTTGTTATAATTTCCTGATTTTGCTACCACACTGTTGGTATTAATTTTGTGCACAGCAGTAAAAATAGAATTTGCTGTCTTTTAATCTATCATCATAGCGACCCTATATAAAACAGATAAAACACTACCCAACACTGTGCCATGCCTGGCACTATTGTCAGTGCTTCTCTGCTATGCATAGGGTTTTTGATGGCTGATTGTTTCAGGAGTGGGCTGCCAGGTCCTTCTCCATAGCCTACAGCACCCGGTATTCCCAGGAGGTCTCCCACCCAATGACTAACCAGGCCCACCCCTGCTTAGCTTCCAAGATCTGATGATATCAGATGCCAGGATGGTACCCAATTCAATAGCACCTAACAACAATCTATCATAAGTCATGTTGAAAAAGACAGCTGATCATATACATATCTGTGGAAAAAAGACTGATGCAATTGCAGTGTAAGAAAAATATCTTAGTTTGGCTTGGAATCCCATTCTAAACTATATTTTTGGGTTGAATATTTTGAAATTCTGCAAAGTCATACTTCAAGCCGATCAAAAAAGTCTGACTTTCCTGCTTTTATATCATTGTTTAGATGCTAAACATTATCTAGGCCTGGCTCACTCCAGATTACCCACCGTTTCCCATTCCCCCTACTCCAGTTTACTTTATATATTCTTATCTTAGTGCCTTTATTGCCCTTGATGCTTCCACTAAGATCTTCCCTTGTACCTCCATGTTTTGAAAATATGGAGCAAAAACTGCCATGTCTGTGAACAACATTCCTAGTCTATCCTCTAAGTCTAAATGAATCTCTCCCTATTTTTTATTTTTCGGGTCCTTGAGCACTAATCATGTCCTGCCTTCACTAATCATGTCCTGCATCCTGTACGTTCATTGGGGACTTGACTGTCATATATTCTATATCCAGTAAGATCCTGGATCTTAGAAGCTAAGCTGGGGTGGGGTTGTTTAGTACTTAGCTGGGAGACCCCCTGGGAATACCAGGTGCTGTAGGCTTGGGAGAAGGACCCCACAACCTCCTCCCAAAAAACAATCAGCCATTGAAAACTCTATGAATAGCAGAGAAGCACTAACAATACTGTTTCACCTATTGTATGTAGGGTCACTATGAGTCGGACACCGACTCAATAGCATCTAACATCATCATCATTCAGTAAGAACTTAATGAGCATATTTGTTGTTATAAAAGTGTATTCATTGACCTTCATGTCCTATGATATATACAATAGAGACATAAAGATATATACCGACTGTATCATTCATTTGATCTAAAATTTATATGCTAATTGTAATCAGTTTCAATTAAATTTAACGTACCTTCTTTTCTAGCATTTACAAGGATTGGAGTGGGGCAGTGAAAGGGGAGCAGTATATTTAGATGACCCAAATAAAGCTTTCTCCAAAGCAGAGCTATGGTATCATCAGATGAAAACGACACCCAGAGCTATCACAGCAATTGTTGTTGAAATTTGGGGAAATAAATTCTGATACTCTCATTGTTTATTGCCATTTCTTTTCTACTCCTTCAGCTCTGTGGTAGCCTAAAAAAAATGGAGAAATGCAGTCCATAAAAGATATTCTAATTGTAGGATAAGCAAATAAATAATTAGTCATTAAAAATGGGAAAAAGAGATACTGGTGTAGAACTAGAATCAGTAAACATAATATCTGCAACTTTTTAGAACACATCAAATACTTCAAAATCAATGAGTTCATAGTGAATACCTCAAAAAAGAAACTCATTGGTCTTATGCTGTCTTTTCTTTATAAATTATACTACTGAGTACAATTTATTATGAGGGAATTGCTTATTATAGACATTTCATCTGATAAATAATTATAAAATTTGAATATTGTCATTTTGCCAGCCTTGATGAATTAATAGATCTAGATAATGTTCTATCAGTGCCTGCTAACACAACAGGTATACATGATAGGTCCTAATACAAACATGTCAGATCAATCAACTTACAGAATGTACAGTGAACAAAGAATATGTTAAACCATATAGGTCAGAGGTGGGGAGGCTCAGTCAGCAAAATCACACTGGGAATTTCTATAGGTCATTGATCTGGTTTCTTCAACAAATATAAGGATTAAAAATAAATGCAGACATATGAAGCCATGGCAACACTGATTTTTTTGTTATGTTCTTTTGAAAAGTCTTACCTTTTAGAAGGTTGATTCCATGGCAGGGATGATCCACTTTCCAGAGGCTCATTTTGCAGATGTTGAAATTGCCCATGCAATTCTCAGCTGTGTCTAAACCAGAGACGTTGTAACTGTAACAGTTGGTCAAATTGCATATTTACTTCTATATAGTATTGGAAATGGATCTGTCTTTGCTAAAGGTGAGCCTATATAATTCTTGTGCTTTTGGATATCACTGCCATGAGGGGTGTCATCGATGGTGTCCTTATGTGGAACTTTAAGACCGTGCCCTTCTTCTGAAAGAAAAAGAGATTGCCTTCAAAGGCCTGGATGTGGCTGTTATTATGGGTTCCATTCCCAAGGGGAATGCATAGAGAAGAAAGATTTACTGAACGTCAGTGTGAAAAATCTTCAAGAGCCATGTTGCAGCCTCAGGGAAGTATGTCAAGAAGGCAGAGTAAGTTGCCATCCTGGGAAATGCAGCCAGTACCAACTGCTTGATCGCTTCCAAGTCTGCTCTATCCATTCTCAAGGAGAACTTCGGTTGCTGGACTCGTTAGCATTACAACCAAGTTAAATTGCAAATTGCTCTTAAACCTAGTGTGTGACTATGTAATGTCAAGAGTGTCATCTGGAGAAACTAAACCTTAACTCTATCCAGATGTCAACCATGCCAAGGTGAAATTGCAGTGGAAGCTGGCTTTATTGAATCTATGCAGGGTGACAACTGGCTCTAGGGAAAATTCATTATAGCTTGTCAGCAACACAGTACTTCTGTCATCAAAGCTGAAAAAACATCCAGTATAATGTCTTCTGTGAAAGCCATCTCTGACTCTATCAGATACATCTGGTTTGGAACCCCAATGGGAGAGTTTATGCCCATGTATATTATCTCTAATGGCAATTACTCTGGTAGTACCAGCAGTCTGTTCTTCCCACTCCCCATTGTTCTCAAAAATATGACCTGGAAGTTTGTTGAAGGTTGCCCTGTGATGATTGCTCATATGAGAAGATGGCTGCAGCCATACCACTGTGGTGTCAGATCTTGGAATCTAAGCAGGGTCAGGCCTGGCTATTACTTGGATGGGAGACTGCCTGGGAACACCAAGTGCTGTAGGCTTGGGAGAAGGACCTCGCAACCCACTCCCAAAAAAAACAGCCATTGAAAACTATGAATAGCAGAGAAGCACTAACAATAGTGTTTCACATGTTGTACGTAGGTATGAGTTGGACAGCTACTCAGTGGCACCTAACAACAACAACAACATATGAGAAGATAGATTTTACTGCAAAGGAATTGGCCAGAAAAAAAAGTACTTTTGAATTTCTTTCTTCTGACTATGCAGTCATTTTGATATTACTAAATGCTCCAGAGGTGAAAATCTATGCTGTTAGTACTATTCTATAAGTTAAAAAAAAAAGTATATTCAAGTGAAAAAAATTTCTCTCAAGAGTAGTGGTTCTCAACCTAGGAACAATTTTGTCCATCAGGGATTCAGGGATTCCCACCCACCCCCACCCCCAGCCCCTGGTACTTAGAGGTGAACCCAGGGCCTTGCATATACTTTGCAAGTGCTCTGCCACTGAGCTGCACCCCTAGCACCTTTTTTTATTTTTTATTTTGAGACAAGGTTTTATTAAATTGCACAGGCTGCCTGTGACCTCAATTTTTTTATTTTATTTTTATTTTTTTTGGTACTGGGGGTTGAACCCAGGGCCCTGCGCCTGCATGCTCTGCAAGTGCTGGACCACTGAGCTGCACCCCCAGCCCATTTTTTTTACTTTTTGAGACAGGGTCACGCTAAGTTACGCAGACTACCTCTGGTCTCGAACTTGTGATCCTCCTGCCTCTGCCTCCCGAGCCGCTGGGATTACACGTGTGTGCCATTGCGCCCGGCTGACCTCAGATTTGTAATCCTCCTGCCTCTACCTCCTGAGTTGGGGGATTACAGGTGTGCACAACCATGCCTGGGTTATATTTAAAATTTTCTAGGGCTGAGAATATAGCTCAGTGGTAGAGCACTTGCCTAGCTTATGTGAGATCTACAGCAAAAATAAATAGTAAACTTTTTATGTGAAATATTTAAAAATTACTCAAATAGAAAGTTTAAAGAAAGATGAACTATGTCTTCTTTTCCCTCTGCAGGCCCTGTTAAACCTGGCAGAGCGACTGGGAGAAGCTAAGCCTCGAGGCTTGACTAAAGCAGATATTGAACAACTTCCCTCTTATCGGTTCAATCCTAACAACCACCAGTCAGAACAGACTTTGTAAGTATGTTTTTCTGGTATCACTGTTAAATTTTCTTTCCTTCCTTTATGAAATAAAAGCTTGAGAGTTAGATAACTTGATAGAGGTAAGTTATCTCTGTTTCACACTCTAATTCATGTTGACCAATAAGGTAACAACTAGTCATACAGAACTATTTATATTAAATTTCTTAGTCACACTAGCTAATGACTGCTATTTTGGGAGCTATAAATCTACAACATGAGATATAATTCACATAGCATAAAATTCACCCATTCATTGTATAGTTCAATAGTTTTTTGTATATTCAGAGTCATGCAACCACCACCACAAATTTAGACCCTTTTCATCACCCCAAAAAGAAACCCCTTACCCATTAACAGCCACCCTCTATATCTCCCTTACCCTCTCCACCTTCATGCCTCACCCAATCCCTGATCTCTTTGTGTCTCAATAGTTTTCATTTAAATGGATCATATAATCAGAGGGTACCAAAAAATGGGTACACATTTTAAGAAAGGAAAAAACTATATTAAGATTGTAATATTCAATATACACTAATAACAAAAGATGTATACAAGTCATGTTTGACTTCTGCAATTACAAGAAGTGCTCAGAGTGGTTACCATAACAGAAGCAGCAGGACTTCTTGTTGTGCGTGGCCTCCCACAACCTCCCTGTGCACATCACACATGGTACCATACATTTCAGACTTACCACACACAGGTGCAATTGTTAGGCATGTTGGAGGTTCTAATGCACACTCAGGCTTTCATTGTTGTACTTCTACAATGTTCTTGAGTTTAAAATACCACTCCAAAATGGTCTTGTATTCCTCAAACAAGTGTACTTCCACCATTTTCTTTGACTGTCCTGCCCATCATGTAGTGGTACTAACATTCATTTGATTAATGCCATCTTTCAAGTGAACATCATACTACATGTTGCTACCATAACTCAATTCAACTTCAAAAAGTAAGGCATAGATAGCATTTCTTAGAAATGTGTATGCATTTTTAGGCCGGGGCTGTGGCGCACACCTGTAATCCCAGCTGCTCAGGAGGCAGAGGCAGGAGGATCACAAGTTCAAGACCAGAGGCAGTCTGTGTAACTTAGAAAGACCCTGTCTCAAAAAGTAAAAAAAAAAAAAAAAAAAAAAAAAAATGGGCTGGGGGTGCAGCTCAGTGGTCCAGCACTTGCAAAGTATGCAGGCACGAGGCCCTGGGTTCAACCCCCAGTACTGGAAAAAAAAAAAAAAAAAAAAAAAAGAAATGTGTATGCCTTTTTTTTGGCACACATGGTACGTGGTCTTTTTGTGTCTACATTCATAAGTTGATGGACGCTTGGGTTATTATTATCTCTATTGAAACTAGCTCTGCAGTCTCTGAGGTCCCGAGTTCGATTCCTAGCACCACAAAAAAAGGGAGAAGGATGTGGCAATCCACTCCAGAGGCAATCCTGAAACAATAAGCCATTGAAAACCCTGAGGGTCCCTATGAGTTAGACACACCTTGACAGCACCTAACAGCAACAATAACAATTGAAACTATCCTAGTTGAAGTGGTATCTCACTGAGGTTTTGATTTTCATTTCCCTGATGGCTGCTGATACTGAGCATTCTTCCATTTGCTTATTGGCCATTTATCTCTCTTCTTGAGAAGATGTCTGTTCAAATCCATTGTCCACTTTTAAATTGGGTTGTCTTTTTATTACCTAGTAGTAGAAGTTCTTTTTATGTTATAGATACCAACCCCTTATCAGGTAAATGATTTTCAAAAATGTTTTTCATTCTGTAGATCGTCTTTTCAGGGTTTCTTTATTTTTTGGTTTAGGTTTGGATTTGTTTGTTTTGGGTTTTTTTGCTTGTTTTGTTTTTTGTTTGTTTTCTGCAGCGCTGGAGATTGAACCCAACAGTCTTGCACATGCTATGCAAGTGCTTTGCCACTTGAGATATAACCCCCAGCCCTTTTCACTTTCTTGGTATTATCCTTTGAAGCACAAAAAATTTTAATTTTGATGAATGTGTAAATTTTATCTCCTTTTTTGTTTTTGTTTCTCCTGTGTGTGTGTGTTTTCCATCAGTAAAAAACCATTGCATATTCCAAGATCATAAAAATTTACTGTGTTTCCTTCTAAGAGTTTAATAGTTTAGTTTTTATATCTAGACTCTCTCTCTCTCTCTTTTTTTAAGTTCTTATGTATGGCGTGAGGTTAGGGAGTCTTTTTCAAGTGGCTATCCAGTTGATTCAGCACTTTTTTGTGTATGATGGTGCTGGGGCTCAAACTTAGTGTCTTACACATGCTAGGTAAGTGCTCTACCACTGAACTATGTCTCCAGCCTCCCTTTTTTATTTTTTATGTTAAGACAGGGTTTCACTAAGTTGTACAGGCTGCCTCTGGCCTTGAACTTGTGATCCTCTTGCCTCAGCCTCCTGAATTGCTGAGATTATAGGTGTGTGCCAGCATGTCTGGCCTCCTCTTTTTTTTAATAGTATAGTATCTGCATTTTTCAGACTGACTTTGATGTAAACAGAAGTTTTCTGATTATCTGTCAATAAAGCAAAGCACTCTTATTAAATGTCTTAATGCCATTATTTTTCAGGGTATTGGTAGATAATTTTTTTCTGAAAATTTAAGTGATGTTTTGATAACTGAGAATGATAGGTGGTTTTGTAGGCCTCAGTAGCCAATAACAAAATATAAAACCACCCAGTTTTTTTTTGGTTAAATGATCTTTATGCTTTTTTTCAGGTGTGTAGTATGCATGTGTGATTTTGAGTCAAGGCAGCTACTTAGAGTTTTACCCTGTAACCACGAGTTCCATGCCAAGTGTGTTGACAAGTGGCTTAAGGTAAAGTGATGCCATCTGTAAAGTAAATAACAGTGAACTTTCTATTTTATTGACCATAGGTTCCTTAGGGTAAGTCCATGGTTTAGTGGAGGTGGGTACAGGAGGAAAAATTGAAATAGCTTCTAAAGTATAATCTTTTGAGGTCAAAAAGGCCAATAAGTGGAAAGGGGAGGAGAAACAATGTAAAGGGATAAAGGGGGAGAGGATAATCTCAATGTAAAATGCAACTTCACGAGTATACAGGAAAAATAGGGAAACATAACCCAAATATGCATATGAGTTTTACTACTTAGTAGTCAAAAGGTTCCATAAACTTTGTAAGTTAAGAAAAGTGTAACCAAAAGTGATGTAATAGTTGTGTAATGGAAAAAGCCAATGCTGTATTACTCTGTACCCCACCAACATTTACCAGTAAGGGGGGTGGGAGAAGCTAATAAAAGTTAACTTCAAGGGCTGGGCTATAGATCAGTGGTATCACATGTGCTTAGCATGCATAGGCCCAGGGTTTAATTTCCAGCATCAGGATAAAAATAAACAATAATAAAATAACTGCAGTCTTGCTTTTTAAGACAGCGTTTTACTCTGTATCCCAGGTGGCCTGGAACTCCATGTAGACAAAGCTGGCCTTAAACTTGCATCAGTGCTCCTGCCTCATTCTCCCCAGTGCTGGGATCGCAGGTGTGCGCCACCACACCTGGCCCATAAGCACAGTCATAAGCATAGGAGTAATTATGTAAAATCAGAAAACAGTTTACTTGTCATCAGAATATCCAAATTTTCTCCTGGTATATACAGACAAGACCTGAATTTGTTAGGCTACAGTTCCTTGAAGAGCTTAGAAGGAGGGGTGGCACATTTCCTTTTATCCTAGCAGCTTGCAAGGTGGAGGCAGAAGGATCACAAGTTCAAGGTCAGAGACAGCCTGAGTAATTTAGTGAGGCCCTGCCTCAAGATAAAAAACGAAAAACAGCACTAGGAGTGCAGTTCGATGGAAGAGAAATTACAAAAGCATGTGTGAAACCCTGGGTTAAGCCCCTCAGTGCCACCAAAATAATAATAATAATAAAAAAAGAGTTTAGAAGTCCAGAAATTTACATGGGGAATAAACTGTATTTTTATTTAATTCTGATCATTCCTCCTCTTGTATATATGAAAAAATAGCCCAAAGGTCACACATTAATAACAGTGACTGAGAGCACCGCTCTGTAGTCTTTGAGGTCCTGGGTTCATTTCCCAGCACTGCAGAAATGGGAGAAAGATCTGGCAATCCACTCCTAAGGCAATCCCAAAACAATCATCCATTGAAAACCCTATGAGGGTCTCTATGAGTTGGACATGACTTGACAGCACCTAACAACAATGTATTATTGCAGGGGCTTCTTTTTTCAATCTTTTTTTCTCTTTCCTTTTTTATTTGCTTTCTTTAGTCTTCATACTTTCCTAGGAACAAAATATAAATTAAAATATGATGCCTCATTAAGAATAGCCAAGGTGAGAGCTGAACATGAGGTGCACACTTGTAATACCAGCACTCAAGAAGCTAAGGCAGGAGGATCATGAGTTTAAGGCCAGTCTGGGCTAGATAGTGAGAGTCTATCTCAAAAAAAGGAGAGTCTAGCTTGTGCAAGGCTGTGGGTTAATCACAAGCTCAGGGGAGAAAAAAGGTGGGGTTTGATTTTAAGTCATTTATTAAATTTGTGTGAACTAATAATAGGTTATGTTGTTTATGTGTTTGAATAGACTTAAAAGTCACTTGTGGGCTTATGTTAAATCTTTGAGATTTGTGTGGGTCTTTTTTATTTTTAAGCAAAAGATTGCTTTGTAGCTTCTTAAAGGAACAAAGACTGTAAACATCATATTGGAATTAAAAGAAGTTCCATTGTTTTTAATATATTTATATTAATACAATATATTATTATATTATTATATTATTATATTATATTATTAATACAATATATTATATTAATACAATATATTATATTATACAATATATTAATATTGTATAAGTCACAATTCAGACAAGTTTCCACTTTTGTTTTTTAGGCAAATCGTACTTGCCCAATTTGCAGAGCTGATGCTTCAGAAGTACATCGGGATTCAGAATAACCAACCTAAGAGCACAAATTTAGTTTGGGTGTTCCTCATCACGTGTATATATGGACTATCCATTGAACTTAATCTGTGTGGCTTCCAGCCTTCCCTTTATCAAAGGGGTCAATGGACCTTTCTTTGCACTGTGTGACTTAATCAACTATAAAAGCTTACAATTAGTCTTCACAATTATGGGATTGTTATACTAACTGTGTGATTGGAACTCCAAAGACTTTTTCTTTAGCTTAATTATGTGTGTGCACTAACATTCCCTGGTTTTTGTGTGATCATTCCGAGTGTTGCTGCAAGATTACAGTGGACGTGATCTTTTAGCATGTGCTTTTATAAAAAGTGGTAGCTCCAGATGATATAGCAATCTACCTTATATAGAGCCTTCAGAAACTGTGAGTGGAAATGAATGCAGTGTGTGACTGTTGGTGATAAGTATATCTGTGTGTGAGAGAGTGTGTGCAACTACTTGTGTGAGGGCATGGTAGCTAACGTGTGTATGAGATCCTATATACCAGCATGTACCAAGAATGTGTGTGTAGTTTTAATTATGCTGCAATGTATAATCTGGTGTGTTATTTAAACAGCACTAGTACTGTACACTGGTTTTCTTTCCCTTGTGTTTGCTGTTGCACACTGATTGCTAAGGGTGCATCAATTATAAGCATTGAATACTCCATCCCCTTCCCTCCCAATGAATAGAATGAGAAAAGCCTTCTTCCTTTGCTTCAGGCAGCTGTCACCTTCTCTTCATTGGTGGTCCTAAATGAGTTAAGAAAAAAAGTGTAATAGAGTCTCACTCCATGACCTGACTTTTATTTCTTATTCTGTTGCAAAAAAAAGAAATATTTAAATCTGCAACTTGCTGTTTCCAAAAAGGTGCAATATCATACATCATCAGTTAGCAATATAAGCATTTCAATCAATGATTTGAATGTTGATACTTCCTTGTTTTTTCCTTTACATTTCCGGTAAGCTTCTTACAGAAAGTACCTGTGATTTTTTTTTTTTTTTTTTTTTTTTTTTTTTTTTTTTTTTTTTTTTTTTTTTTTTTTTTTTTTTTTTTTTTTTTTTTTTTTTTTTTTTTTTTTTTTAATGTTTAGATTTGTAGTCTATTCTGAAGATATTTGAGTAATATATTTCTGAAAATACCACTGGTCACATGAAGTCTTGCTTCCTTGACTTCTACCAGAACAAAATCTGTTAACTAACTCAGCTTGATTTCTGATATATGTTCTTTGCTCAAGCTCACATAGGCAACTAAATTGTCTTAAGAAAACTATATTTCTGTTCTTATTAATTCACTTGCTACACTCCAGTTCTGTTAGTTGTCTAGTTGTTCTTTTCTCAGTAAATGTGCTTCTTATTGAAACCCTTGTTTCAGGATGGATCAAGTGCTGTGACAGCTCATGTTCCTTAAACCTGATTTGCTTTCATGTCTTACTGCTTTTCTTCTAATTTTTGTTCGAATGAGAAAAGTTTAATATAACAGGTGTCTGGAATACTTGCAGTATAAGTGAGGATTTGATTTTTGTGTAAAAAAAATAATGCTGTCAAACAAGAATTGACCTTCAGTTGATCTGACTACATAGCTGTGTGTGTGTGTGTGTGTATGTGTGTGTGATTTTTTGTTGTTGTTGTTGTTTAAGATTCATTGAATATAATTCAGTTTGTTTCAGGTCATTTTTCCAGCAACATGTAGATTCTTTTCTCATTCTTCTAGTGATTCAGTACTGTCTGCCTCTTTCTGCAGTTGATGTCATTGCTTTGTTTGCAGTAGCACATGCTACATTATTCCAGTCGGGACTGTGATAACTTGCTGCCAGCCTCACTTAACTCTCAGTTAGATCTGGGTCAGTTTTGTACCCGGACGGTGTTAACTACTTTTACTGCCATGCTGCTTGCCCTCCCTTGGAGGCATGATAAGCTCATCACAGCCTAGAGTTCAGTAAAGTTAATTCACTCAGAAGCACAATTTTGTCCTCTTCCAGACACTGTTGCCTCTATTTACTTAGAGAAATAGAATTTTTGCCTACTTTCTGTTTGCCCCTAGATTTGTCAGTGCATCAGAAGTACACTTAAATAGTGGTAAAATGTACATGTTACTTTTAAATCATTAGGATGGTCTTCCTTATTCCTGTTGAATAAAAGGTGTGTTAAAGACCAAAATTATTGGCATATAATAATCAGCTACAATACAAATCACATACAATTTAATCTTTATTTTTTAATTAAAAATCATGTTTAAAATGGCAGAAGCCCATCTTATACATAGACTTTTATATAGCTGCAAAAAATTTATATCTGTACAGATCTAACATGACACTACTACACTCAGTATTCATTTTATCGAAGCATGCAAGTAAAGCACTTTTTCTAATTTATATAGAGATACCTAATTAACAAGGCACATTGTACTAATGACTACAAAAAGTAGCCTTTTTCTTTCCTTCCTCTGACTACAGAGTTTTTTCATAATGTCTCTTTTCCAGTAAATTTTTGAGAGGCAGTTCACAATTTAGGAGGCAGCAGAGTCTGTTTTGGTAAAATCCTGAGTTTGTTGTGCTGTTGTGACTGATCTCTCTGTGGGAATGTCTTGTTTTTGCATGGGGCTCTTAGAGATATATCCAGGCTTGCTTACTAAGTGGTTAGTGCATATTAGGAGCACATATACATGTGATCTCCCCAGACTGTCCACAGTGAGCAACTTTGTGGCTAGCAAATGAGAAAGAACAGCTGTTCATACCCAGCTCAGTTGTCACCTTGGGTGGTACACCAGATAGCAGGTAGATGTGGATTTGTTGCCTTTGTCCTCTTTCCTCCTGAACCAATATTGGCTTTACCATCTTAACTGTGGGTTTTTGCTTTGTTTTTGTTTTGTTTGGTAGGTTTTTGGGTTGTTTAGTCACATGAATTATCATATTTGGTATTTTTTTAATCCCCACTCCCCAGTAAAACAACTTAAGACCTCCAGTTATCAAGATCTCATATTAGGAATTTCTGTCCTGAATTTTTTTAAGCAGAATCTGGAACATGTGACAGCATATTTAGATTTTATACACTCTCTGAAATGTGATTTGCTAAGATTCTTAAATTTGGGCCTCTTATATAGTAATTTTGAATGAGATCTACCAACTCAAAAGTATTTTTCACAGATACCTTTAGGCCTTCATTAGAAAGCTGTTTTCCCCCTGTTGGTACATTTGGTTACCTCATTTTGCTGTTTGTTTCAGATTATGAAAACCCACAGGGGTGTTTGTTGGAATCATTTGCTGAGTCATTTCCTCAAATCATATTCCATTGTATCAGTTAACATATAGTTTTAAATGTACTTATTATAAATATCTGTAACCAAATCATTTGAAGGCTTGATAAATTTTTAACAAAGTTTGTACATTTTTTATGAAAGTTACTAGTAATGCTTTACTAAGTAGTGCAATGAATTTTTATTTTTAATCCCTGTGCCCAATTTTGGAGTTGAGAGGGTTGTTGGTAATAAATGTATGATGTATACTTAAAACATTTGTTGTGTTTCATGTTACTGCATTAAGGAAGGGGCACGTGTAGGGTGGGGGGTTCCAGCAAGAACTAGGTTGAGCTACTACCTTCCAGATTTAATTTTTAAACAGTATTTCAGATTTTATGTTTTAGTATTGGTGTCAACAACTTAGAATTACAAAAATAACTAGCATTATAACATGTGGCACATATTTATACCATTCAAAATACTAAGATAGCAGAAAGAATAGCCACAGATGGCATATGCATATCAAACAGTAGATATATATATAAGTATGTAATTAGATTTCTGTGTAACCATAAGATGCTGGAAATAAGATTAACGTCAAATTTGTCCACATTAGCTACAATTTACATCGAGTTTATTGTCAATGTTATATTTTTTAACTTTGTAGTTATATGTCTTCTAGTAAAGAAGAACTCTTCAAACGTGCTAAGATAGGTTTCTGACAAGGGAAACTTAATTCTGATAAAATAAACATATCTGTAGTCAGTGCAAACTGTATAAATCCAGGCATTGTACTTGTCTTTCTTGCTTTGGGACACTAATACTGGACTTTAGCCAAATCAGAGGAAAACAATCTTGACTGTCCTACCAAGTAAAGCCAACTTTGCCAAGAAAAAAAAAATACACACATACACACACACACACACACACACACACACACACACATATATGTATATGTATTACTATAAGGATTCAGGCTCAAGAGTGCCCGAGTGTTGATATCACTAAGGAAGAAAATAGAACTCATTTACTCTCATTCCAGAAGACCTAAAAGAAATAGACTACCAAATCCAAGCTACTAAATTGTAGTTGGGGAAACAAGTCAGAAAGGAAAAAGCCTGGAATGGTGATGCACACCTATAATTCCAGCACTTGGGAGGCTGAGGCAGGAGGATCACAGCCTGAGACTTTAGGGCCAGCCTGGGCAACATAAACCCTGTCTCAAAATACTAAAAAAAAAAAAAAAAATTAAATAGGCCCCACTCTGTTACCTACTTAATAGAAGCGCAGCTATACAATGCACAAAGGCAAATGAGTTTTTTTCTTAAATGAGCTGTTAAGTTACATCCCTAGCCCTAGTGTTGCATTACATAAAACCTAAACAAGCCCTCCCAAAACAATTATTTCCCCCATCTCAAAACATGTTTTGAGTTTGCTTTTTTAAGTTAAAAATATGAGCACATTATTTCTATAGTCATGCTAATGAAAGACAAATATTCATGAAATCTACACTAGGGGGTGCTGTTGTACAAAACCAAGTAACAGATATGTCTTTTATTATTATTATTTTTTTTTATTTCAACTTTTATTAAACCAAATCCAAACACTTTTACAATGCCTTACTAGAGAGTTGCCTCACAACTGAACTATCATTTCTGGAGAGGAAGAAACCATGGCTTCAGGTACATGACTGAAGTTTGCCCACGTACTGTCATAACTGCTCCAACATCACCAGGGACCAAAAGCTCAGCATGAGGACTTCTGACAGATATAAGTCTTAATGTACAGTTCAGGATTGATTTGGTTATAAGTCAAAAATGGGCCAGTATGGTTGTGCACACATGTAATGCTAGCACTGAGGAGGCGGAGGCAGCAGGATTGAGAGTTCTAGGCTACGTATGAGATCCTATCTGAAAAGAAAAAGTCAAAAATGTGCTTTACTGGTACATACATTCATAGAGAGTATTGGGAATCTTTGTGTCAGTACAGACTCATCCCTTCCTGAACACTGTTGTGTTTATTTCTAAAGAGTGGGGCTACTAAAAGATTAAATGGTTTTTGAATGTTATGTTCTCAAATCAATTTCATTTAGCTTTAAAGTCAAGCTCCCCGGATGTAATACTCATTCCTGCTGATGCTACCACCTTTGCTGTCCAGCCATGATGTGAGGCATCCAAGCAGTGGCCCTCACCACAGAGCTTTGCACTATGCCATTTGGACTTGCCAACTCTAAAACTCTACTTTGATTCGGTTTTTGCTGTGGGTGAGCATTGTTGTTGGTAGGTTTGTTTTCTCTTCTCTGATATTGGAAGTTGAGCTCTCTCACTAAGATGGGCCCCCAAATAAAACTAGGCGAGACAACCATTCCAACAAATGTGCAAAACGTAACTTAGACACAAGAAGCATGAGAAAACAAGGCAACATGAATCTTCCAAAACATTCCAACTCTTCAATAACTGAATTCAAAGATGCTGAAATGCCAAAGAATTAAAACAACTGGTCTTAAAAATGAGTGACCTCAAGAGGATTCAAGCAGAAGAATGAAATCAGGAAGTCAGTTCAGGACCTGTACAAGAAAGAATGACATGAATGAGAAGTTCAGCAAGGAAATTGAGATTCTGGAGAAAAGCATGTTAGAAATGAAAAAATAATGGAAAGTACTACCAACAGACTAGCTGGAGCCAAAGAATATCAGAGATTGAAGACAAAGTTAAGGAAATATTACATTCAGATCAATAAAGTGAGAAAGAAAGCATTACCACAACTTTCAAGAAGTCTGGCACATGACCAGGAAACCAAACCCCAGAATCCATGGCGTAGAGGAAGGAGCTGATCTAAAAACTGAAGGCATAAAAAGCCTACTCAATGAAATTGTAGTAGAAAGTTTCCCAACTCTGGCAGAAGATACAGACATTCAAATTTTAGACATTTAGAACCCCAAATAGACATGACCAGAAAAGAACCTCTCCATGTCACATGATAGTTAAAATGCCAGCACTACAGAATGCAGAAACAATAATAAAAGCTGCAAGAGAAACACACCAATTCACTAAGGCACAGTCATTACAATAACATCAGACCACAGCAGAAATCCTAGTGGCTAGGAAAGCATAGAATGATAGATTTCAATCCCTGAGAATAAATAACTGCCAGCCAAGTTTTCTTTTAAAATTGATGGAGAAATAAAGACTTTCATAGATAAAGCACAAACTAAAGTAATTCATGACCACCAAGCCAGCATTGCAGCATGGTGTTGTGTGTGATACTTAAAGGAATCCTACACACAGAGGAGGAAAAAAGTCACAAACACAAGAGCTCAGAAAAGAATAAATTTTATGAGAGGAATAGATGAGGAAATGAGAACTAGGAAAGAATCAAACATTCCCAACTCAGTAAACCAGTAAGCCCCTAAAGTAAAAACGAACTATTTGAAACCACCAATAAACAATAAATTATAGGAATCAGCCAATAGTAACTAAATGTAAATGGTCTTGACTCTCCAATTAAAAGATGCAGACTAATTGGATTTAAAAAAAAAAAACCAGAGACAAGTGAGATGAGTCATAACAGGGCAACGGGATGCGAACGTGAGCAATGTGCAATAATATGCATATATGGGAATTTCATAATGAAACTCTATGCACAAAGAAACTACTAAAAAACAAGATCCAACTGTTGGTTGTCTGCTAACACTGGTAAAGACACAGACTGCAAGTGGAAAGATGGGAAACTACTGGGGGTGCCTAAAGAATGCACATTTTAAGAGGTTATTACTTTTCACAGTTGAATTACAGTAGTAATGTGTAGTATGACATTTGTTTAAAAGGTGGAGTTAATCAAATGAATGCTAGCACCATGTAAAAGGCATGACAGTCAAAGAAAATGATAGAAACACAGTTGTCAACTCAGAAGGCAAAGGCAGGAGAATTTCAAGTTAAGGACAGAGGCAAGCTTGCACAACTGGGGTTACTGCATAGTGATAGAATGCTTGCAAAGTATGTGTGAGGCCTTGGGTCTGACCCTCAGAACTGCAAAAAAAGAAGAACCTCCAACATGCCTAACAATTACATGTATTCATGGTAAGTTTGAGACATATGGTACTGTGTGTGATACGCACAAGGGAAAATCTAGGAGGCCTCAAGTCCTGCTGCTTCTGCTATGGTAACATTTTGAGCACCCTTTGTAATTGCAGAAGTCAAACATTGTATTCATCCTTTGCTATCAGTATATATAGAGTGTTACAATTTTAATATGCTTTCTTTCCTTTCTTAAAGTGGATATATATTTTTTGGCTTGTTATATACCAGGAAAATGAAATCCAAAAATGTAAATGAGTGCCTGCACTCATTTCTGACCAAGTATACCTCAAGCCAAAGTTAGGCGAAATAAAGAAGATAACTGCACATTAATAAAAGGAATGATTCATCAAGGAAAAATAATGGTTGAAGAACTTCTGCTTTAAGATGGCATATTAAAGGGAGCTGCTATGTGATATGGTAAAAACAAAGGAGTCAGAATATGAGGGAATTGTCTCTTTTCCAAAAAAAGAAGGTCTGGAAAAGCACAAAGACCACAGAGATTGTGAGGTCGTCCCAAGTTGCAGAATGGAGCTGAGCAGCAAGAGAGAGTGAGCAAGACACATCTCCAGCCATGACTTCCCATGAGGGAAGGGAACCAGAGCCCTCATCCAAAGAGGAAAGGCAGACAGCCCTGGACATCAGACTGGTAGTCCCACAGGACAATTCTGCAGTCCTTGTACCCTTTGGACTCTTGTAGGGATTTGGTGACACAGTGCCTCTTCCTGACTGAAGGGTTCAACACTGGAGAAGTGACTCTCCCATTGTTGCATGTCTCAGAGAGCTGTGACCCAAGCACCATTTTGACAGGGAAACTAGTGTATGTATGAGACTAAGCTACCCCAGGAAGCCTAAAAACAATTATCACCAATGGAAAGCCTGAGGGTAACCTGCCACAACCCCAGAGTCGTTCACAGCTTCAGTAGGCAATTACAGTGAGGGGGAGTGTGGGACACTGACAAGCTGAGAGATTCAGGGACAGAAATACTGGGAAAGTTGCTCAGAAGCAAACCCCACCCCCATCCCCATGAGAAAAGATGACTCCATCTCCTAAGGGGAACTACAGAGAAGGTCAACTCTGAGCTGTGGTCAAATAAAAAGACTCCATCTTCAACCAACCAACACCTCCACCTACCAGACTCCAATATTTGAGCCCACAGAAAAGTTACTCCAGTACTTTTCCTTCTCTTCCTCTTCCTGCTCTTCCTTCTCCTTTCTTTTCATTCTTCCTACTGTGCTGGGAATTGAACCCAGGGTTTTGCATAGGGTAGGTGCTGTGCAGTACCTGCAGCCTTTCCTTATTTTTACTTGGAGATGGGATCTCCTTGAACTGCCTAGGCTGTGTCTGGCCTGGAGCTGACGTTCCTCCTGCCTAAGCTCTCAGAGAGGCTGGGGTCACAGTGTAGCAACCCAGTGTCTGGCTCTTTTTGTTTGGCGGAAGGCTTTTTTGATTTTTTTCTTTTTCTTTTTTCCTTTTTTTCTATTCTTCCTTCTTTTCAGTGTAAATTTTCATTTCCTCATATCTCTTTTTTCCAATGTAATTTTTATTTTTTTACTTTTTTATGTTTTTCTCTTGTGTGTCTATTTACTATATATTAAATCTTTTAGGATTATTACATCAATGGATCTGCTTATGTTTGGCTAATTCTGTTCATACATTTTTTTATCATGTAATCCTTTTTTTTTTTTTAATCTTTTGCTCCTTTCCCTCCCTCTTCCTAACACTCATTTCCCGTATAGATCTTTTTTCTTCAACTTAACCCTTGTGGCATCTTTTTTTCTCCTCATTCTCTACCCCCTCTTCTTAATTTAGACAAATATATTTATGCCTTCACCCTAAATATTTTATAACTTCATAGTTTACTCTATATTGTTGTTGCCATTCTTTGTTCTATGGGCATAGTGATGCAGCAGTTGACATTAAGTGATTTTAAATGCATTTCTATATCTGATTTAGTTGGGTATTGTATGTGTTATAGTGGTTTGTCTTCCCCTCTGGGAGTGGTACTGGGGATTAAGATCTCAAAGCCACTCACTAAGAAAATCCTCAAATAAAACAGAAAAAGATATCCATCCCTACAGATTCACAAACCAGAAATCAGAAACACAGAAAACATGAAAGAGCAAGGCAATGCATCTCCTCCAAAAGATGACAATTCTTTAACCACTGAATCTAAAGATACAGAAATGGTTGAAATGGAAAATAAAGAATTTAGAGGTCTACTTGTAAAAATGCTCATTGAATTCCAAGAGGACACAAACAAGCAAATGAAGTAAAGAAATCAAAACAGGACTTACATCAGAAAGTCACCAATGTAGAAGACAAAGTCAACAAAATAGATGAGAAACTCAGCAAGGAAATTGAAATTTTGAGGGAAAAATTGTTGGAAATGAAGAACTCAATAAACCAAATAAAAATCAGTGGGGAGAATCACTAGTAGGGTAGATCAAACAGAAGATAGACTAAAAGGGATGGAAGACAAGGTTGAGGAAATGCTACATTCATATATCAACAAAAACAAAATAAATAAAAGAACATGATCACAACTTTTAAGAACTTTAGGACATGATCGAGAAAACAAACCTAAGAATCCCGGGGATAAAAGAAGGAGCTAGGATAAAAACTAAAGGCATAGAAAACTTATTCAGTGTAATTTTAGCAGAAAATTTCCCAAACCTGGGGAAAGAAATAGATATCCAACCACAAGAGGCATTTAGAACACCAAATAGACATGACCAGAAAATCTCCCCATAACACATAATTAACATGTCAAGATTACAGAACAAAGAAAATATATGAAATGCTGCAAGAGAGAAACATCAACTCACTTACAAAGGAAAACCCATCAGGATAACATTCAGAGTTCTCAGCACAAATCCCCAAATCTAGGAAAGCATAGAATGATATATATCAACCCCTGAATGTAAATAATTGCCAACCAAGATTGTTATACCCATCAAAGTTATAATTTAAAATTGATGGAGAAAAAATGACACTCCAAGGCAAGAACACACTACAGCAATACATGACCACCAAGCCATCATTGCAGAAGATACATAAAGGCATCGTACACACACAGGAAAAAGAAAGTTTTCACCAGGAAAGTTCAGGAAAGAATAAACTTCATGGAAGGAACAGACAAACTAAAGAGAACTAGGAATAAATCAGCAAACCCCGAAGGGAGAAAGAAAAGAATGAATAATGTATGAACCAACCAGGAAAACACCCAAGAACCAGCAAATTCCTCTCAATAGTAACCCTAAATATAAATGGTTTTAACTCTCCGATTAAAAGACAGAGATTAGCAGATTGGATTTAAAAACAAGATCCAACAATTTGTTGTCTGCAAGAAATATATCTCACTGTCAAGGATACTCACAAACTGAAAGTGAAAGGATGGAAATTGATATACCAAGAAAATGAAAAACAAACAAAAAAAGGAGTGGCCATTCTTGTATCAGTAGACTTCAATTTAAAACTAGTCTCAGAAGATTTTTTTAAAAGATCACTACATATTAACAAAGAAAAAATTGGTCAAGAAGATATAACAATTGTGAGTATATATGCACTGAACATCAGTGCACACATCATTTTTTTAAAAAAAGCAGCACTGGACTAAAAGGGACAGATAGATCTACACTCAATAATAGTGGGTGACTTTAATACCCCATTCTCATCAAATAGATAGAACATCCAGGCAAAAAATTAACAAAGAAACTTCAGAGTTAAACACAATAGATCAAATGGACTTAGTACACATATACAGAATATTCCACCCAAAAGCTATAGAATACACATTCTTCTTACCAGCCCATGGAACTTTCTCCAAAATAGATCACATTGTAGGCCATAAATCAAGTCTTCATAAATACAGAAAAATCAAAATGATCTTGTGTATCTTATTGGATCATAATAGAATGAAACTAGAAATGAATTTACCAGAACCTTTGGGATACAACAAAGGCAGTTCTAAGAGAGAAGTTTAGAGCTGTAATTGCCTACATTAAAAACTCAAAATGGAAGCCAGGCACAGTGGCGCACACCTGTAATCCCAGTGGTTTGGGAGGTGGAGGTAGGAGGATCGCAAGTTCAAGACCAGAGGCAGTCTGCATAACTTAGCGAGACCCTGTCTCAAAAAGTAAAAAAATGGGCTGGGATGCAGCTCAGTGGTACAACACTTGCAAAGCATACAAGCACGACGCTCTGGGTTCAACCCTCAGTACCGAAAAAAAAAAAATCAGAATGGGCTCAAACAAATAATTTAATGATATATCTCAAGCTCTTAGAATAAAAGAACATACCCAAAACCAATAGACAGAAAGAAATAATAAAGATCAGAGCAGAAATTAAAGCAATGGAGACTAAAAGAAGAGAAAGAATTGATGAAACAAAGAGCTAGTTCTTGAAACAATAAACAAGATTTACAAAGCTTTAGACAAACTAACCAAAAGAAAGAGACAGAAGAATCAAGTTAATAAAACTAGAGGTGAAAAGGGGACATTACAACAGATACCACTGAAATCCAGAGAATCATTAGGGAATTCTTTGAAAAAGTATATTCCAAAAAAACTGGAAAATTTAAATGATGCTTACTCTGAGTACAGATTTGCCTTTCCTTAATGCAATGCTTCTGCCCAAACTACCACTGTGGACTACAGAATGCCTTCTCCACTGTCATGGTATTACACACAGTATTGCTTCTGACCAAGGAATAGACTTCACAGCCAAAGAAGTGTGGCAATGGGCCCATGCTCGTGGAATTCACTAGTTGTACCATATTCCCCTCCAACTTGAAGCAGCTTGCTTCACAGAACAATGGAATGGCCTTTTGAAGACACAATTACCAGCCAGGCACAGTGGTGCACTCCTGTAATCCCAGTGACTCGGGAGGTGGAGGCAGGAGGATCGTAAATTCGAGGCCAGAGGCAGTCTAGGTAATTTAGCAAGACCCTGTCTCAAAAAGTTTAAAAAAAAAAAAAAAAAAAAAAAAAAAAAAAAAAAAAAAAAAAAAAAAAAAAAAAAAAAAAAAAAAAAAAAAAAAAAAAAAAAAAAAAAAAAAAAAAGGGCGGGGAGTGCATCTCAGTGGTACAGCACTGCAAAGCATGCAAGCCTGAGGCCCTGGGTTCAACCCCAAGTACTGAAAAAAAAAAAAAAAGACACAGTTACAGTGCCAACTAGGTGGCAATACCTTGCAGAGATGGGGCAGGGTTCTCCAGGAGGCTGTATATGCTCTGAATCAGCCCCCAATATATGATACTGTTTCTTCAATAGCCAGGATCCATGAGTTCAGGAATCAAAGTGTGGAAATGGGAATGGTACCACTCACCATTATCCTTAGTGACCCACTAGCAAAATTTTGTTTCCTAGGGCTGAGGTGGTCTACAGCCATAGCATCCTGACATCCAATCTCATCTGACCTCAGAAGCTAAGCAGGGTTGGGTCTGGTTAGTCCTTGGCTGGGAGACCACCTAGGAATACAAGGTGCTGTAGGATTGGGAGAAGGACCCAGCAGCCCACTTCTGAAACAATCGGCCATTGAAAACCCTATGAATAGCAGTGAAGCATTAACATAGTGCCAGGCATGGCACAATGTCACGTAGTGTTTCATCTGTTGTACATAGGGTTGCTATGAGTTAGACCTGACTCAAGGGAACCTAACAACAACAACAATAAGGGCTGAGGTTGTCACTTAGTGGCAGAGCACTTGCCTAACATGCAAAATGCCTTGTATTTACCTGACCTGGATTAATTCCCTAACAACCACCACAAAAAATAAAAAATAATTTTTTTCTTTGCTTTTGGTTACCTTGACCTTTTGTTCTGCTGGCCTAAAAGTCTTGGTTCCAGAAGGAGGAGCACTTCTACCAGGAGGCACTGAACAATGGCTCACTGAACTGGAAGCTAAGACTTCTCCCTGGCCACTTGGGGTTCCTCATGCCTTTGAGTCAACAGTCTAAGAAAGGAGTAACAGTGTTAGCGGAGATGATTGATCCAGACCACCAAAGGGAAGCTGGACTACTGCTCCACAATGGTAGTTAGGAGTAGCATTTCTGCAATGCAAGAGATCCATTAGTGTTACCATGTCCTATGATTGAGGTTAATGGGAAGCTACAACCGCCCAATCCAGATAGGAAGATAAATGGCCCAGAAACTTTGAGAATGCAGGTGTGGGTCACCCCTCCCAATAAGGAACCAAGATCTGCTAAAGAGCTTGCTGAAGGTGGAGGGAATACAGAGTGGGTAGTAGAAGAAGGTAGCTATGAATACCAGCTATGGGGCATGCAACCAGTTAAGGAAAAAGAGGATTGTAATTGTCATGAGTGTTTCTTTCCTATTTTATTGAGAATGTTGTGCATATATGTTGTTGTTGTTAGATGCCATCGAGTTGGTGTCCAACTCATATTGACTCTAGATACAACGGGTGAAACACCATTGTTAGTGCTTCTCTGCTATTCATAGTTTTTCTTTTTCTTTTTTCTCTTTATCTTTTCTTTTTTCTTTTTCTTTTTTTTTTTTTTTTTTTTTTTTTTTTTTTTTTTTTTTTTTTTTTTTTTTTTTTTTTTTTTTTTTTTTTTTTTTTTTTTTTTTTTTTTTTTTTT
>VMDO01014049.1:0-15718 GCA_007922755.1 Pedetes capensis | reverse complement strand
GAGTGGGTTGCTGGATCGTTCTCCCAAGCCTAAGCACCCAGTTTCCCAGTGCCTCATGTATGGTGCCTTAAATGACACTGCACTCCTTAACAGGTCAAGTGTGCCCCGCCCTACCTCCCTTATGTCCATTAATCAGAAAGAGAAAAAACAAAAAGAGAAATAACAGGCTTTTAAACTCAACCTTCCCCCACTTGGCAATATATCTATTTGTTCTTCTGCAAGTAAATGGGGTTGGCTTGTTTCTTTTCCAACAGCACTAGAGTCCTAGGAAAAATGAAGATCATACTTTCTACTTCTTATGGCCCATGTGAACATTGTTGTTGTTGTTGTTAGGTGCCCTCGAGTAACATGGGATTTATCAAATAAGAAACCTAGAGGCTCTGTTCACACTGCAATTCTCTTCCTCCTAGTTCCACATCTCAACCCACACACATCGCCTGGATTTACTCAGACCAAGATTCCTGTGCAGGGAAATCTGTGATAAAGCCCAAAAGCCCAAGCCCTTTCGCTGTCAGAGCTCAGGGCTCAGTCATTCAAACCAGCCCAGAGGGCAGGCAACTGCCAACAAAACCTGCGCTCTCCGTCCTGCGCTCCTTCCTGCTGGCTCCTGGCCACCTCCTCCCACCACCCAGGACCTGGGCTTGCCCCAAGAGTCAACGTGTCCTTGCCACGTGGCCAGAGTCCACAATAGTCTTAATGAAACCGGAAAACCGCGAAGTTCGCGGGGGGCGGGGTTGAACGCTGATGTTTGGCTCGCCCACTGAGTGATGAAGCATCAGTAGAGTCGTCAGGTGACTGTGCCGTCAGAGGAAAAGCCGGGGTCTGAGAGCTTTTCAGTGGGCAGCGCAGCTGTCCACCCTGAAGGAAGTGGCGGCGCCTGTGAGGCGCTCGCTGTCGCGGGCCCCCCCCTCCCCGCCTGCTCGGATTCCCTGTGCCCTGGGCTTGCGGGCGGGGTTGGGAGCATCAGCAGCGACCTCCCTCTTCCTTAGGCGTCCGTGCCCCTCCACCTGCTCCTCACGTACGGCGCCTTTCTGTTCTCCAAGTTGGCCCCTGAACTTCAGAGGGCGGCCCATGTGAGAAACGAAAGGGCTTTGTGTCTTCTGAAACGGATGTTGAAACGGAACTTGACATCTCTCCGGTGTTTTCAGAACCTCCCCTTGGCAGTTGCTTTTCTCTGTTCTTAACCTTTTGTGTGTGTGTGTGTGTGTGTGTGTGTGTGTGTGTGTGTGTGTGTGTGTGTGTGTGTGTGTGTGTGCCATGAACTCACTCCTTACACAGGCCAGTGAAGCCTATGGATCATTTTTTTAATGCATAAAATAAGCACAAAGGTCTATAGATGGACCTTTGTAACAAATACAATGATCAAAATGTAAACAAATGTGTGATATGAAAGACATGCTACTTTATTAATGCAGTAAATAAGATCTAGCAGTAAATCCCCAGTAACAACTGTGACTTTTTTTTTTCTTGGTACTGGGAGTTGAACCCAGGGCCTCGCACTTGCATTCTTTGCAAGTGCTGGACCACTGAGCTGTAGGCTCAGCCCATCTTTTACTTTTTGAGACAGGGTCCCGCTAAATTATGCAGACTGCCTCTGGCCTCGAACTTGTGATCCTCCTGCCTCTGCCTCCTGAGCTGCTGGGATTACAGGCGTGTGCCACCTCCCCGGCTACAACTGTGATTTTTGAAGCAAGAATAACCGTAAGAGATAGTTTGAGACTTCCGCAACACACATAAGGCAACATGAAAGTTTTTGAAAGTCTAGCTGTGACAAGGGCTGGGATTTAGTTCATTTGGTGGAGGGCTTCTCCAGATGATTGGTGACATGACATCAAAGGCATCATTCATGAAGAAAGCAAAAGGTTATTAAAAAGATGGGGAAAAAACTGCATTTTGCTGGTTTCCTTAACACTTTTCTTATGTAGGGCTTCTTCCCTCCAAATCCTACAGTCCCCCTCAGTGAAGAGAGGGGGACACACTCTGGGAGCTGTTTCCTGTCCCCTTGGAATGTGCTCCACCTGTATGGTGTCCTCACTGCTCCATCCATAACAGATGACTCCGGTGGGCGTGTTTTTTACATGAAGCAATACAAGTAGAAAATACTTATTTTTTTCAGAATTTAACGTGTTCCACAAATTCTCTCGGCAGTCTCCTCCCTTCCTCCTATCTAAATTCTTTGATTTTCACTTGTTTGTGTTGTGGATTATTTTTCACCTTGTATCTTGAGGACTAAAGATTAGCACAGACACATTCAGATGTTAAGTAAAATAGTAAGTCACAATAGGTCATGGTCATGGTGGTCATGGTTTTCTTTCTGTTAGCAAGCTGGTTAAGAATGTATAAGGACAGTCATGAATGTATAGTGTTTGAATCCTGCTTCAGGTCACATAGCTGTGTCTACATGATGGAAATCATCAGTCAGGGAATAAAGTTGAGTCTAGTGTCATCAGTGCTAGTGTGCCCCTCCTCTTTCAGTGTTAGCCCCCAACCTTCCTTTTTTACTTGGAAGCTGGGATGCATCAGCAGCAATCATCAACCAACCAATGGGATCTACTTAATGATGACCAGATTGGCTGCTTCAGTGCTAAGAGTCGCTGGCCTGACCATACCACCTCATAGCTACTTGGGTTACTGTGGTGAAGGCCTCAGCTTCCACCTTTCCCCTCAAAGGTTTGCTTTTTGCTTGACTGAGAGGGGCTCTCAACTCCTGGTTGGAGGTCAGTCACTGAACTACCACTTGGCCTGGCTGTACAGATGGACAATTCTGAAGTGGAGGTGGGGGTACAGGGGATATTACTGCTGTTTGGAAATACTTGCCTCTTGTAGATCTAATGTTTATGTTTTTCTGACATCCTAGTAAGAGCAAGCCCTGCACAAAGTAGATATCAGAGTTAATACAATGAGGAGAACAAAACAATGAGAATAGTTTTACCAAAGATGATGAATTATTGCATAATGTCTACATTTTACCATTGATCAAGTGCATCCTTAGAAAATGGAATGAAACAGAAACTCAATACAATGTTTTGGAAATTGTATGCTCTTTAGCAATTTTTTTGTGAATTTTTATACAAGCACTGTTTTATGAGTTATATAAAATGTTATAAAAATAGAAAAAAAATAGGAAAAAAAGAAAGGACCAAATTCCATGTCAAAAGAGACTCTGAAACCTGCACTTGACCATGGAGCAGCTAAAGTAAAAGGAAGACATGATGAGGTTAAGGAACTTAACAGATTTCTAAGGGCAGCTTGAGAAGACAAAATCAAATATTATGACATGTGCCAAGAGCTGGAGGTAGAAAACTAAAATGGAAGAACATGCTCTGTTTTTCTCAAGTTGAAGGAATTGAAGAAAAAATTTGAGCCTTGAGTGGCAATAGTGAAGGATTATACAGGGAAAATATTAAATGACACAGGAAACATCAAAGGAAGGTGGAAGGAACACACAGAGTCATTACACCAAAATGAATTGGTTGATGACCAACCATTTCAAGAGGTTGCATATGATCAGGAAGCAATCAAAGGGATAAGTAGAAGCTGCCTTGAAGGAACTCGTGAAACATGAAGCTCCAGGAACTGGAGAATACTGGTGGAATACCAATAGAGATGTTTCAACAAACAGCTGCAGCACAGGAGGTGTTCACTTGTTTATGCCAAGAGATTTGGAAATAGCTACCTGGCCAACTGATAAGAAGAGATCTATATTTGTGCCTATCCCCAAGAGAGTAGATCCAACCAAATGTAGAAATTATCAAATGATATCATTAATATCACACACAAGTAAAATTTTGCTAAAGATCATTCCAAAGCAACTGCAGCAGTATATAGACAGGGAATTGCCAGGAAATCAAGCCAAATTCTCAAAAGGGCATGAAACCAGGAACATCACTGCTGATGTCAGATAGATATTAGCCAAAACCAGAGAATACCAGAAAGGTGTCTATTTATGTTTTATTGACTATGCAAAGGCATTTAACTATGTGGATCACAACAAATTATGGATAACATTGTGAAGAATGTGACTATCCAAGCATTAATTCCACTCATGAGGAATCTGTACATGGACCAGGAAGCAGTCATTTGAAGAGAACAAGGAAACAGTACCTGGTTGAAAGTCAAGAAAGATATGTGTCAGGGTTGTCTCCCTTCACCAAACCCCTTCAATCTCTATACTGAGCAAATAGTCTGAGAAGCTTAGACTTTATGAAGAACAGGGCATCAGGATTGGAAGAAGACTCATTAACAACTTTCATTATGCAGATGACACAACTCTGCTTGCTTAAAGTGAAGAAGATTTGAAACATTTACTGATGAAGATCAAAGAATACAGCCTTCAGTATGGATTATACCTCAACATCACGAAAATAAAAATCCTTACAAGTCGGTCAGTACACAGCTTCGTAATAAATGGAGAAAAGATTGAGGTTGTCCAAGATTTTGCTTTACTTGGTTCTACAAACAATACATGTGTAAGCAGCAGTCAAGATGTCAAAAGACATATTACTTTGGGAAAAGCTGTCACAAAAGACCTCTATAAAGGCCAGGTATGCTGGCACATGCCTGTAATCCAATGACTTGGGAGATGAAGGCAGGAGGATTGTGGGGTGTTGCCCTGCAGCTGGACTCGGTCTGGCCATGAACAGGAACCAGCCACGGAAAACCTGCTATCTAGTGAGGGGGAGCAGAGCACTGGAGAACCAAGTCACCTGGGAAGGAGGCTTATGCCTGTGGCTACTCCGCCAGTCCCTGGGGACAGCTCGGAAGTGTATGCCCATGGTGGCTCCTTGCTTCTTTCTTCCAGTGAAGACGCCAACTCCAAGTGCTCAGCTCAATGCAGCTCTTTATTGCTTCATCTGTCCCGGTCAGTGGAATGGACCTGGACTGCTCCATGCACCACCCTTACATCCCTTTCATGGGCTATCCAGGGACCAATCAGAGATTGCCATTCCATACAGGCCTTGGCCAATCAGGGGGGACATGCAAATTTGGGTTTATAAAAATGACCAGTCGGGGGTGGTTCTTGAATGGTCCAATCAGGAGTTATTTGGTGGCTTGGAAACAGCCAATCAGGTGTCAAGAGGTCTGAGGAGAGGAGTTTGACAACAGCATTATCCTTGAAAGCTCAACACCCAGGAGTTCCCGGCTATAGGGCAAAGGTTACTGCCTGGGGAACAAGCCTCAGACCTCCCAGAGGGCCAGATAGACCCGGGGGCAAACTGCCTTTCTAGGCAGTCCCCTCCAGAGGATTGCAGGTTTGAGCCCAGAGGCAGCCTGTGTAACTTAGCAGGACTGTCTCAAAAACATAAAAAGGTGGGGTGCAACTTAGTGGCAGGGCGCTTGCAAAGCATGTGTGAGGCTTTGGGTTCAGCCTCCTAGTACCACCAAAAAAAAAACCAAAAACCGTCTATTATGAAGTGTTGAAAACTAAAGATGTCACCTTGCAGATGAAGTTATGCCTGACTCATGTCATGGTCTTTTCAGTTGCATTATATGGTTGTGAAAACTGGACAGTGAATAAGGGAGACAGGAGAATAATTGATGCTTTTGATTGTGGTGCTGGAGATGAATATTGCATATACCACTGACTGCCAAAAGAACCAACAAGTCTGTCCTAGAAGAAGTGCAATCAGAGTGCTCCTTTGGAAGCAAGAATGGCTAGACTGCGCTTTACATATTTTGGACATGTAGTCAGGAGGGACCAATCCCTGGAGAAGGACATCATATTTGGGAAAGTGACAGGTCAACAAAAAAAAGGAAGACCCTCTACTAGATGGATTGATGCAGTGTCTGCAACAATGGGCTTAAACATAAAACAGATTCTGTGCCTGGCATGTAATCAGGAACTGTTTCATTCTGTTGTACATAGAGTTGCTATGAGTCAGACCCAAATCAACAGCATCTAACAACAAAAACAACCCCATAAATATGTACAACAATAAATAAATAAATAGTCGGGCATCATGACACATGCTATAATTCAAGCAGCTTGGGAGATGGAGGCAGGAGGATGGCAAGTTCAAGGCCAGAGGCAGCCTGTGTAACTTGGAGAGATGCTGTCTGAGGACAAAAGAATAAAAAATGGACTGAGAGTGCAGTGCTACAGCATTTGCAAAGAATGCATGAGGCGCTGGCTTCAACCCCTCAGTACTGCAATAAATAAAAATAAATAAAAATAATATGTCTCAGGGAATAGGGAAGCCCAAGGAGAGGGAAGAGGTGGGGGGAGGGGATGACTGATTTGTGGAAGAGTCAGAACACACACATTTTTTCCTGTTTATTGATAAATGTTGTTGGGGTACAGAGTAATATGGCACTTGCTATTTCCATTGTGCAACTATTACATTGCTTTTGGTTACACATTCATCAACTTACAAACAACTCTTTAACATGTAGTAAACTCATATGCAATTATGGGTTATATTCCCCTATTCTTCCCATGTATTTGTAAATTTGCATCATTTTGTTTGAGAATACCCTCTCTTCCTTTATCCTTTTACATTATTTCCCCTCCCCTTCCTGCCCTCCACAACCTTCACTTCCCTTCTGCTAATCCCTTCCCTCCTTCCTTCTACTCTGCACATATTTTCCTTCTTAGCTAAATTTGATTGTTCATTTTTATACATCTATCTATGTATAGGCTTTTTCTTCCAGATTCAACACCCACATATAAGTGAGAATATATGGTATTTCTCTTTTTGAGCCTGGGTTCATTCAGTTAAGATGATATTCTCTAGTTCCATCCATTTTGCTGCAAATGACATTATTCTTTTTTATTGCTCATTCTTTTTTATTGCTGAGGAATATTCTATTGAGAACACACACATTTGTTGATTGAGTTTGTAGTGTAATATAGGTGAGGTTTGTGGTGCCCCAAAACAATTATAATAGTAACATCAAAGATCACTGATCACAGATCATATAACAGATATAATAATGATGGTAAAATTTTGAAATATTACGTGAATTACCAAAATGTAACACAGAGACATGTGAGCACCTGCTGTTGGAAAAATGGCACCATGAGACTTGCCCAATGCAGGGTTGCCACAAACCTTTATTTGAAATACACACAATAACTGTGAAGCACAACAAAGCGAAGTATAATATACTGAGGTATGCCTGTATAGGAAATGTTCAGAATAGACAACTCTATAGAGACAGAATGTGGGTTGGTAGCTGCCTAGATCTGGGTGGTAGGAATGGAAGATGGTCTGAGTTGTGGGAAGTGAGCAGTGATAGTTAGTGGGTGCAGTTTCTTTTGCAGATGATAAAAATATTCTAAAATTCATTGTGGTGAGGACTGCGCAACACTTTGAATATACTAAAAAGCCATTGAACTTAGTGGGTGACTTGTATGATTTTTGAATTATATTCCAACAAAGCTGTTATTTTGAAAAGTGGTTGGAAGGGCAAGAAAACTGCTGCTAACGTTCAAGAAATCATGATATGTAAGAACCACCAATGCCCTGGATGATTTGCAGGAGGGCATCTACAACACGTGGCCAAAACCTTATTTCCACAACTTGCACAAGTCCACTTGTCTGCCCACCATGGCTGGAGCAACGAGAATCTCTGCTCACTTTCACCCTCCAAATCTCAGACACAACATTCATAGGCAGAACCCATCCTAGGACTCTGTCAAGCTCCTGCCATACAGGGAGGACACAGAAGGATGCAGGAATGGCACCGAGAAGCCACGCAGACCACCTCCTGTAAAAACAGGGAAACAGAACTCAAAATTATGCAAGTGGCTTTCTCAAGGTCACATAACTTGCTGGTGACAACTGCCATCCAGTGTAGGGCTCACATAAGGAAAAAATTAACTATCTGTGTGAATTTTAGCAGGCAGGACAAACCGACTTTCAAGTTACTGCTCTGACTTCCACCCAGAAAACAAACACATCCACGAAGATTTACTGTAGTAAAGATCTTGGTGCTATAGGTGGTGTCAGGGCCATCCAAACATTACACTTCAGATCAAACAGATGCTTGAAATTGCAAAATAAAAGCTTATTTCATAGATCTGTTGGTTTAAAAAATTTTTTCAGGTACTGTGCACAAAAGGTCTTTTTTAAAATTAGTGTTTATGGAGAGCCAAGGCACAAATTACCCAATTCACCCATTCTTTAGTTTGTCCACTTATTCATGAATATTCCCTGAACATCCCTTACAGAGCTTACTTCAGTGGTGGAGACAGAAATGTCAAAAGTTACCAGGCACCATGGTGTACACCTGTAGTCCCAGTGATTCAGGAGGCTAAGGCATGGTAAGTTTGAGGCCAGAGGCAGCCTGTGCAACTTAGTGACCCCTGTCTCAAGATAAAAAAAGAAACTAGGGCTGGGCATGGTGGCGCACACTTGTAATCCTAGTGATTCAGGAGGCAGAGGCAGGAAGATCACAAGCTTGAGGCGAGAGACAGACTTCCTAATTTAGCAAGACGCTCTTTCTAGACAAAAAATTAAAAAGGGGGTATGAGTGCAGCTCAGTGGTAGAGAGCTTTTAAACTAGGTGCTAGTCCTGGGTTCAGGTCCCTAGTACTGCAAAAACAAAGAGGGCTGGGGTGCAGCTCAGTAGTAAAGCACTTGCCCAGCGTGTGTGAAGCCCTGGGTTCACCACTTCTTATACTGCAAAAATAAATATATAAGTAAACAAATAAACAAATATACTTAAGACAGTGTGAACTAAGTATAAGAACTCTGAAAGAGGCACTAATAAAGAATTATAAAAGCATCCAAAAGGAATAATACTAATCAATTCTTACTGGGCACTCACAATGTTCTAGGCAGCTTCTAAGTGCTTTTCATGTATCGATTTATTTAATCTTCACAAAAACCCTGTGTATAAGCAATAGTTTTGTCCCCAAATTTATATTAGAAAACTCAGGCACAGATGGTTTAGTAATGCATTGTTGCTATTAGGTGCTTTCGAATTGGGCCTGACTCATCGCAACCCTCATCAGGTTTTCAATGGCTGATTGTTTTGAGAGTGGACTGTCACTTCCTTCTCCCCTTTTTGCTGTGTTGGGGATCGAACCCTGGTCCTCAGAAAGTACAGAGCAGTGCTCTGCCAACTGAGCTAACCCTAGCCGCCATTGTCATTGTTAGGTGCCATCAAGTCAGGTCCAACTAATAGTGACTCTAAGTACAACAGGACAAAACACTACCCAACACTGTGCCAGGCATATGATTGTTTTTATGTTGAAGCCAATTGTGGCAGACACTGTGGTAATCCATCTGGTTGAGGATCTTCCTTTTTTTCATTGACCCTGACTTAAACAAGGCAGTGTTTCCTTATTCTGTTCCAACAACTACCTCCTGGTTCTAGAACCCGTCCTACTTCCTGTAACAAAAGATTAATCAGAGAAAACTAGCATGTATATCTCATATATACATGGAAGATACAAGGGAAACGAGTAAATCTTAAAAGAGGTGACTTTGGATTTAGACTTAAATGCCAACATTCAAAGAACAGAGATAAAAGCACATGAGAAGCTGGTGAGGAGGCATACAGGAAAAGCACAGGAAACAAGAGTAAGGTCTGTGGTGCAGATTTCAGCTGCTCTTTCTGCTGATAAGAGTTTCTAATAATTTGGAGTTATCTTTCTTTTCCTGGTACAAAAATGCTGATTTCTTTTACAGATTAAATTTTTGTTACAAAAGAGTAATATCTACTCTGTTTTCAGAGTTTCTCTTATGCCTGTAATTTTTAAAAATAATCAGCTCAAAATGGTCCCTATGCCAAAAAGGCACATTTAGGCGTGGCATAGTTTGATTTCCTAGTCATATTTTGGGGTGGCATATTCTGACCTTCTGTGGCAGCCTGTCAAAGATCACAGCTAAGAAGTGAATTCAGGCAGCCTAGCTGCACAGCCTGTACCCTGCATCATCTCACTGGAGTTGTTCAGAGGACAAGCCAAGTAATAATGTGCTAGCTTCTAACTGGAGGGATGGAAGAGATGGCATTCGTGTTAAGCCCTGAAGGTGGAATAAAAGAACATTCTCAGTTGGAAGAGTAGATACAGAAATGCAAAAAGAAATGTTTGAAGGAAAGCTTTTGGTCTGGCAAGAGGTGGACAATATCAATGGAGAGCTTGGGCTCTCTGGTAAGTTGTTCGCACATTATGCTGAAGACAGGGGAAAGTCAGAGAATTTTTCAGAGCAAGAAAGGACTCTGACACTCTGCCTATCCCTTCAATCAACAAATACTTAACACCTGTTATTGGGTGGTGGTAGATGGAACAGTTCCTGATATCAAAGAAGAACACCTTAATCAAAGACAAAGGAAATGAGGACACTTTTTTTTTAGGTACTAAGGGTTGAACCCAGGACCTCAGGCTTGCATACATATTCTGCAAGCGCTGGAACACTGAGCTGCACCCCAGCCCACTTTTTTTTTTTTTTTTTTTTTTTTTTTTTACTTTTTGAGACAAAGTCTCACTAAGTCAGGCAGACTGCCTCTGGTCTCAAACTTGTGATTCTTCTCCCTCCACCTCCCAAGCCGTTGGGATTACAGGCATGTGCTACCGCACCCAGCTAGGACATTTTTGATAATTGTAGAAAAGTTGAAAAATAGGATAAAAGAGATGGTCCAAGGTATTGCATGATTATTCAACAAACCATATGGCTTTGCAAATTTAAGGTTTAGTGACTACCCCTACCCGGTTCGGTTTGAAGGTTTGCAAAGATGGAAGGTTAAGAGTTTACAAGTGGCAGAGAAACCTGGAGAGCCAGTTGGTGCAGTTTTTGCAGGGAGACCTCAAATGACCGATGGGTTTAACAGGATTAAAGTGGCTAATGCTAAAACTGGCTGCCCAAGCACCTCTTACTGTAATGTCCCAATGAGAGTGGAGTCCTTTTAATCAGTGCCTGGGAGTAAGAGACTGGTTACAGCAGGAGCCTGACAGTCTAGAGCAAGGCAATGCCATGTTAACTTTGTGGTCCTACAATTGGAGAGAGAAAATTCCAAAGCTTCCTTGTAGACCACATCCTAAATGTGCAAAGTATTATCAGGAAAAGCTGTCCAAGATATGGAAATGGGCAAAAGTAATTACAATCAACAAAACAAAAATCCTTACAACTGGGTCAGTGTGCAACTTCACAATAAATGGAGAAAAGATTGAGGTTGTCCAAGATTTTGCTTTGCTTGGCTCTATAATCAAAACCCGTGGAAGCAGCAGTCAAGAAATCTAAAGACGCATTGCTCTAGGAAAAGCTGTGGCAAAAGATCTCTTTAGAATATTGGAAAGTAAAGATGTCACATTGAAGACAAAGGTGTGCCTGACTCATGCCATGGTATTTTCAGGTGTACCATATGGTTGTGAAAGCTGGACATTGAACAAGGGAGACAGAAAAAGAATTGATACTTTTGAATTATGGTGCTGGAGACGTCTATTGAATATACCATGGACTGCCAAAAAACCAATAGATCTGTCTTAGAAGAAGTACAACCAGAGTGCTCCTTGGAAGCAAGAATGGCCAGACTGCGTCTAACATATTTCGGACATGTAGTCAGGAGAGACCAATCCCTGGAGAAAGACATCATGTTTGGAAGAGTGGCAGGTCAATGCAAAAGAGGAAACCCCTCTACCAAATGGATCGACACAGTGTTTGCAACAATGGGCTTAAACATAAATAAGATCATGTGCCTGGCACAGAATCGGGAAGTGTTTCCATCTGCTGTACAAAGTGTCACTATGAGTCAGACTCAACTCGATGACACCTAACAACAACAACAACCATCATTATCCATGGGAGACACATTTCAAAGCCCTCACTGGATGCCTGAAACCATAGATACTACCAAGCCCTAGATATATTGTTTTTTTTTCCTACATATACATACCCATGATAAAATTTTATTTATAAGTTACTCTTTGATAACTAATTGAAAACTTACTTTGGATGGTGGTCCTTTCTCCTTTATAAACTTCTTCAACTCAGCAATGTATTAGGAGCTTCTTTATCAGCAGACATATTCTCTCCAGTAGTTTTCCCATTTCTCAATCCAGACTTATCCTGAATCTGTATCACTATCCCTCACTTGCAATAAATGTTTTGATGCCACTTGTTCCATGGGACATCTTGCTGAAATTTTTTTATAGGCTCAGGGGTTTCTGATATAACTTGTTGCAGTCACTCAGAACACATTTTTGGCCAAGTCCTCCACTCACAAATTTAATGCCTTTTCTGTCTTGTTGTTGTTGTTAGGTGCCGTCAAGTCAGGTCTGACTGCTGGAAATCCTATGTAGAACAGAATAAAACACTCTCTGAGTTTGTGCCGGGAACTCGATCTTATCTATGTATAAGCACATTGTTGTGGACACTGTGTCAATCCATCTAGTTGAGGGTTTTCCTTTTTTTTTTTTTTTTTTTTTGGTTGACCTGCCACTCTCCCAAACATGATGTTATTCTCCAGGGATTGGTCCCTCCTGATAAAATGTCCAAAATACATAAGATGCTGTCTAGCCATCCTTGCTTCCAAGGAGCACTCTGGTTGCTCTTCTCTAGGATAGACTTATTGGTTCTTTTGGCAGTCCATGGTATATTCAATATATTCATGGTATATCCATCCAGTACCATAATTCAAAAGTATCAATTCTTCTCCTGTCTCCCTTATTCAGCTGTCATAACCATATGATGTGACTGAAAAGACAATGATTGGCATGAGTCAGGCACAACTTCATCTTTAAGGTGACATCTTTACTTTTCAACACTTTAAAGAGGTCTTTTGCCACAGCTTTTCCCAATGCAATATGTTTTTTGATTTCTTGACTGCTGCTTCAATGGGTGTCAATTATAAAACCAAATAAAGCAAAATCTTGGACAACCTCAATCTTTTTTCAGTGTATCATGAAGTTGCTTACTGACCCAGTTGTAAGGATTTTTTGTTGTTGTTGATGTTGAGTCACTATCCATAATGAAGGCTGTGTTCTTTCATCTTCATCAGCAAATGTTTCATCTCCTCTTCATTTTCAGCAAGCAGAGTTGTGTCATCTGCATTATGCAGGTTGTTAATGAGTCTTCCTCCAATCCTGATGCCACATTCTTCTTCATAAAGTCCAGCTTCTTGGATTATTTGCTCAGCATAGAGATAGAAGAGATATGGTGAAAGGATACAGTCCTGACACACACCTTTCTTTACTTTCAACCAGGTAATGTTTCCTTGTTCTCTTCAAATGACTGCTTCCTGGTCCACATACAGATTCCTCATGAGTACAATTAGGTGCTTGGATAGTCCCATTCTTCACCATGTTATCCATAATTTGTTGTGATCCACACAGTCAAATGCCTTTGCATAGTCAATAAAACATAAATAGACACCTTTCTGGTATTCTCTGGTTTTGGCTAATATCTATCTGACATCAGCAGTGATGTTCCTGGTTTCATGCCCTTTTGAGAATTTGGCTTGATTTCCTGGCAATTCCCTGTCTATATACTGCTGCAGTTGCTTTGGAATGATCTTTAGCAAAATTTTACTTGTGTGTGATATTAATGATATAATTTGATAATTTCCACATTCAGTTGGATCCACTCTCTTGGGAATAGGCAAAAGCATGTGTCTCTTCCTGTCAGGTGACCAGGTAACTTTGTTCCAAATCTCTTGGCTAAACAAGTTAGCACCTCAGGTGCTGCATCTGTTGAAACATCTCGAATGGTATTCCATAAATTCCTGGAGCCTTGTGTTTTACCAATTCCTTCAAGGCAGCTTCCATTTCGTCCTTTGATACCATTGGTTCCTGATCATATACAACCTCTTGAAAAGGTTTGTCATCCACCAATTCTTTTTGATGTAATGACTCTATATTCCTTCCATCTACCTTTGATGATTCCTGTGTCATTTTATATTTTCTCCATAGAATCCTTCAGTACTGCCACTTGAAGCTTGAGTTTTTCTTCAATTCCTTAAGCTTGAGAAAAACAGAACATGTTCATCCCTTTTGATTTTTGGTGTCCAGCTCCTTGCACATGTTATTATATTTGTTTTTGTCTTTTCAAGCTGCCCTTTGAAATCTGTTTACTTCCTTAACTTTGTCATGTCTTACTTTAGCTGCTCCACATTCAAGGGCAAGTTTCAGAGTCTCTTTTGACATGTAATTTGGTCCTTTCTTTTTTTCCTATCTTTTTAATAATCTTTTGCTTTCCTCATGGATTATATCTTTGATGTCATGCAACAACTCATCTGGTCTTCTATCATTAGTGTTTAATGCATTAAGTCTGTTCTTGAGAACTCAGGTGGGATATACTCAAGGTCATACCTTGGCTCTTGTACAATTGTTCTAATTTTCTTCAGTCTCAGTTTGAACCTGCATATGAGCAGTTGATAGTCTGATCTACAATCAGCCCCTGGTCTCGTTCTGACATTTGATATTAAGCTTTTCTGTAATCTCTTTTCACAAATGTAACCAATTTAGTTCCTCTATGCTCCATCTAGTGAATTCCATGTGTACAGTCACCACTTATGTTGGTGAAAAAATGTACTTGCAATGAGAAGGCCATTGGTCTGACAAAATTCTATCATGTGATCTCCAGTATAGTTTCTGTCACCAAGGCCATATTTTCCGACTACTGAGCCTTCTTTGTTTCCAACTTTTACATTCCACTTGCCAATAATTATCAGTATATCCTGATTGTATGTTCGATCTATTTCAGATTGTAGAATCTGGTAACAATCATCCCTATCTTCATTTGTGGCCTTAGTGGTAGGTGTATAAATTTGAATAATAGTCATACTAACTGGCCTTCCTTGGAGGCATATTGATTTTGTTTTATCGCTGACAGCATTGTACTTCAGGACAGCTCTTGAGACATCTCTTTTGATGATGAATGCAACTTTATTTCTCTATAGTTCGTCATTCCCTGCATAGTAGACCCTACGATTATGGGATTCAAAATGGCCCATGCCAGTCCATTTTAGCTCACTGATGTCTAGAATGTAGATGGTTGTGTGCTGTATTTCCCTTTTGGTGATTTCTAATTTTCCTAGATTCATACTATGTACATTCCATGTTCTACTTATTAATGGATGTTTACAGTTGTTCCTCCTCATTTTGAAACATGCCACATCAGCAAATGGAGGTCCCTGGGGCTTTACTCCATTTCTGTCATTAAGATCAACTACTTTGACAAGGCAGCTCTTCCCTAGTCATCTTTTGAGTGATTTCCAGCCTCGGGGGCTCATTTTCTGGTACTCTATCTGACAGTGTTTCTCTGCTATTCATTGGGTTTTCAATGGCTAATTTATTGGGACTGGGCTGCCATGTTCTACTCCCTAGTCTGTCATAGTCAGGAAGCTCCGCTGAAACCTGTCCACCTGGAGGGTCCTGCTGGTAACTGTAGTACCAGTAGCATAGCTGTCAGCACCACAGCAACATGCAAGCCCCCACAGTATGGCAACCTGACAGGTGGGGGTTCTCTATCTTAACTAAGCACTTATCACACACAATTGCAATTGGAGGTATGACAGCAAAGCCAGCATGAATTTCTTTTTCATTCTTCAGAATTTCATGGATTGTAGATTTGTTTTTACCATAGACCTCAGCAACCTCAGCATAAGATTTTCTTTTTCACTTAAAGAAAATACTTTCCAAGTACTATTTAGAATATCCAAATTTCCAGCATCATTACTCTTGCATTTTAAGGCCATTATAAATGAGGTTTAAGCCTGCAGCTATAGCCCTGTGGAATCCGATCCCGTCAGATCTCGGAAGCTAAGCAGGGTC
>VMDO01014048.1:0-55974 GCA_007922755.1 Pedetes capensis | reverse complement strand
GGAGGAGGAGGAGGAGGAGGAGGAGGAGGAGGAGGAGGACTAACTTTTCCAGTTGGTTAAAAGCAGCAGGAACACTGAGCAGTAGGTACTGAAACATTCTGGGGACCCCTGCAACAGGAGGAAATGAGAGAAGGGAGCCTGCATGCCCCTCTCCTTCCCTCCTGTGGAACATGTCTGATGGCCTGTAAACTGAATCATCACTAAATCACCTGACTACCTCTTCCCTGCACTGGTCTTCCTTGAATGTTTTGAGTCTCATGAATTTTTGTCTTTTATTTCCAAGATGGATGGGAAGTTACTAAATATCTCCACACAGGACAGACAGATCAAGATCACACTATACATTCAATTAATATAAATTAAGTAAAATGTATGACTTTGAAAAGATAAATTATCTTCTTAATTTCTGATTTGAGAATTAAGGGGAACAACACCCGTAGCCTAATGGTAAGATCTTTCATCCAACTCCTAAAACTCTAAAACGTGGAAAAAAATTAATAAAACTCTTAAACTTGGAAGGTCAGCTATGCAAGAAGTCTAAAATACTTCTGCAGGAGGCTGTTCAATTAATGGAATCAAAACAACGGTGCAGCCACCTGTGTCAAAACGATGTGGGAGCCACCTCATTTCCCAGAATGAACTCAAGTGGATCAAAGATACAAATAGAAAAATGGGCAACTATGAAGGTAGCAGAGGAAAACATTGTTCTGTAGGTTGAAATCTTCTACAGAGGCCTGGGACTGTTGCAGTTCTGAACCAGTTTCAAAGGCAGAAGTGAGGTGAACCACTTCCACCGGCGCTGGCAAGAATACACAGGAGAAAATGATTAGCCAGGCCTACACTGGATGAGCCAAACATTCCTCTTTATATCAATAGCACCTTATTTTTTTCCACCTCAAAAATACAAAACAAAACGAAAATATTTAACATACTTTGTATTCGTTTCCTAGGCTTCCATGTATACTATCCAAAACAGTATGGCTTTCTAAAATACCAGAAATGTATTGCCTCACAGTTCTGGAAATGAGAAGTCCAAGGTCAGGTTCTGGGGGAGAGGCCATGCTTCCCTCTTCTAGCTTCTGATATGCATTGGCCAAGCTTAGCGTTCCTTGGCTTGGAGTTGTCACGTGTCCAGTCACATGACTGTCTTCTCCCTGTGTTACTTCACATCATCCTTCCTCTATCCACATCTAGTTAGTTCACTGTCCAAATTTTCCCTTTAGTGAGGACGCCAGCCATACTGGATGGGAGCTCATGCCAATAAACTCATTTGATCTGGATTCCTTCTGCAAGACTCTACTTACAAATGAGGTTACATTCTGAAGTACTAGAGGTTAGGAGTTTAACATACCTTTTTAAGGGAATGCAGTCCAACTCATAACACACTTTAATAGTAACATACCTTTCAGTACATAAACAGTTTTTTAAAAGCTGACATTCTCCATGCCAATCCCCCCAGAAGTGGCAGACATAGGACAACACTCCCTATTGTGTGACCTGGGGACATCCAAGACCCATGTCTCCTGTGCTCAAGATAAACATGCAGACTCATTAAAATGGGTTCTTGAGGAGGGTGAGCCAAAGTGATTCGGGCACATTTGAAGGATGGGGCATGGTTCTCCAATCCTCTTAAGATGGAAAAAGGATTTGTAAAGCCTTCAGGGGCTGGGATTTAGCTCAATTGGTAGAGTACCGCTCTGCAGTCTCTGAGGTCCTGAGTTCAATTCCTAGCACCACAAAATTGGGAGAAGGATGTGGCAATCCACTCCCAAGGCAATTCCAAAGCAATCAGCATTGAAAACCCTATGAGGGTCGCTATGAGTTTGACACAACTCAATGGCACCTAACAACAAAGCCTTCATACCCTCTGGTCCTCAAATGTCTGTGGGGCTTCAACGTGGCACATGAAAGACAAATGGAGCAAATAGCTGCTGTCCTTGAGTTTCACGCAGAACTTTCCCAGCAGCAGTGGGAAGCTGGGCAGGGCCTGTGGGATTGAACACTCCAGAGAACCCTATGCACTGCAGCCCAGAGCACAACCACCATTAGGCTATGGAGATGGCAGACCAGCCCTGAAGTTCTTATTGTAGGACAGTTGCAAAATGGAAAGTGGCAAGTCTTGCCCTTCAGTGTACACATCTGCAACCTCCCCAGGATGTCACCCATACTTCCAAGGCCACCTTCTCTCTTGTTGTGGCACCATGTGCTAGAGGCTGAAACAATATGGCAGCTGGAGAGCCGGTCCACCGCTCTGATTATAGTTGGCAAGCAGACCCCGGAAGCTCCCAGAACAAAATGTGCACCTTGAAGGTGATCCCAATTCCTGGGTAGAGGTGCTGCACCCCTCCTAACACTCTTGTCCCTACCCACTACAGTTTTCAGCTACCCTCTCTCAAGTGCAACTCACCTGCCCAGAGACAACTGAAGGCTATAACAGTCCTCAGAGGAACCCTTACACAAGAAAGATTGGAAATCGAGTCTCACTAAGGCAGCTGCCAGAGAGACGTCAGAACAGCAGGTAGATTCTGAAGAACATTAAGGAGGAACATCACATCCTTAAAGATCAGTTGGAGGGAAAAAATGAGTTTAATAGGGCTCAGATTTCTTAAAGTTGTTATTGTTGTTGGGTGCCATTGAGTCAAGTCCCACTCGTAGCAACTCTTTTTACCACAGAATGAAACACTCCCCAACACTGTGCCACACACACTACCTTTTTATGTCTGAGCCCATTGTAGCAGCCACTGTGTTTCTTCTCATTTTGAATCATGCCACAACAGCAATAAGAGGTCCCAGGAGCCTTACTCCATTCCCATCATTAAGATTGACTTGACTCTGAAGAGGCACAACAAGCTAACAGACATGTGGGGGCTCTTAAAATTAGGACTTTCCAAAGCCACCTTTCATTGGCCATTCTTCCATTCCTCTCCCAAGCTCAGTTCATTGGTGATTTGAATGATGAAGATAAGTATTACAGCCAGGGATGTTAATCACTAGATTCCTCAGGAATGCAGGAACCGGAGAAGCTCTGAGCCCGGAAGTGGCTCAGACCACCACATGCCCTAGGAGATGACAGACATGACAAACTACTGAGAATCTGAGCTAGGGGCGGGCAGGAATTGTGTCCAGCAAAAGCGGACCCTCTAGCCTTAGGGCCCCAAGCAAGCAAGGAGGCAACCCAAACTAAAATGGCGGGGAGGCAAGAGGGGACTCCTCTAATGTTGAATGCAGAGGAAGCAACAGGCAAGAGAAAGGAGAAAAGTCACCAGTTTTCCCCTACAAGAACGAGGGAGGGGTTAAGGCAGCATGTTTTCCTTGCAACCAAGCTCTAGGGTCACTTACTTCCCCTCCAGCTCCGCTCCTGGGCCAGGCATCCAACCCACGCCACCAGGCCTGTGTTAAGCAGTCCATGGAATTATCAGCCTACGGTTTACTGGTCTTTAAAAGCCAACAGATCTACTCAGATCTTCGTTCACCATATAGAATTCAAGCACCAACTTAGAGAATGAAATTGCTTTTGAGGTATGTAACATTGTGGTGAATTCTAGAATGTGCTTAAGGTTTCATTAGTCAAAGCTTTGAGTGAAGCTTTTCAAGTTTGTGGTAAAAAAAAAAATTCAGAGGTATTTCGTTAACACAGAAATTAAGAATCAGTCACTCAGCATCTTTGCAGTCATGTTTTTTCTCTTTTTGACCTCTGGCTGAGGGTGTTAGAGTTGTTCACTAGTGAATTAAAATTTAATGAACTCTTTTAAGTCTGTAGCCACAGCTCTGTGGCATCCGATCCCATCAGATCTCAGAAGCTAAGCAGGGTTGGGCCTGGTTAGTACTTGGGTGGGAGACCACCTGGGAACACCAGGTACTGTAGACTTGGGAGACAGACCCGGCAACCCCCTCCCAAAAATCAATCTGCCATTGAAAACCCTATGAACAGCAGAGAAGCACTGACAATAGTGTTTCGCCTGTTGTACGCTATGAGTTGGATACTGACTTGATGGCACCTAACAACAACAAACTCTTTTAAAAGTAAATCTCCATCTGTGAATACCATATAAAATGCCTACCAAAGATTATAATTTTTCAGAGCAAACAGTAAAGAGGCAGAAGACTTCTATAGCTAGGCATCAAAATACAGAAATACAACAAGTGCTAATGAAAAAGCATTCCTTTTTGGAGCTGGGTAAGTAGATTTTATCAGTCTTCTCCATGCTGTTGTTTTGAAATTGCAAAGGGACTTCTTCATGGAAGTCATCTTTATCCAGGTCTAATACAAGTACCTTATACATTGGAACTTAATTATCACACTTATGTATGTATTGTATTTTATGTATATGTATTTTATTTTAAATCTCTTTGCATCTTAATTCTCGGTAAAGAGACATCAAGCTAAAAAATATGCCCAAATATTAAGACAAAGGAAAACTCAGTCTATAATCACCAACACTTAAAAATTCTCACAATGTTCTATTAGGAAAACAGAAACAAAACACCTTCTAGAACCACCAAAGTACCCCAAAGTATTGATTATATATCTTTATTAAAATTCATCATTCAAAAAGGAGTTGATCCAAAATCATTGTTATATTAATAGTCATTCTGAAAAATATGCAAATGTCCCACACATTTGTATCATATAGTTAATTTCATGAACTTCTAGAAAATCGCTTCCTTGCTATTCTTATTAACCAGGTTGTCTATTTCCTCTTTAAACTTACCATTGATATTCTTAAATTACTACCATATAAATGTAACTGTCTATATTTGTTTTTAGTGTGAGCATTTCTCTTAAATGACAGATGGTAATTGGACACATAAAGGATTTTCAAAATGTGGCTTTCTCTGACAAGTTTGACAGTCATCTTCAGCGTTCTCCCAGAAGATGCCTTTATTCTCCCATTCTTTCATCTTTTTTAAATCAGTGACAATTTTCATTCTGTTGGGTCAGACAAGTAGGCTTTTGACTTACAACAGCTATACTGCATGGCGCACACACGTGGTCATGGGTCGCTTAATGACAAGAAAACATCCCGAAAATTGCATCTTTAAGCGATTTTGTCATTTTGTGAATGACACAGAGTAGACTCCCACACACTAAGAAGCCCACTGTATCACTACACAATATAACTTTACAGGACCACCACTGTATACATGGTCTGTCCCTATCCCAAAGATCAGTATACAGCATGTAACTGCTCATAATGTCACTTTCGCCTTTGTCATGGTGAAGTGATCAAGTAACAAAATATGGTTTGGTCTGAGGGTTGTGGAGTCTTAAATCAACATAATGAAATTTGAGAGTCATTTTGCTATACATCTCATTACCATAAATTTGTCTAGTTCTAGTTTTAATAATGGAATAGCTAAATATGAAGTACTATTTTTCTTCTCTTGACTTCTCCACTTAATCTTTTTTAATCCACACTGGGCATTGAACCCAGGGCCTCGTGCTTGCATACTTTGCAAGTGCTGGACCACTGAGCTGCACCCCCATTTTTTTTTTTTTTTTTTTTTTTACATTTTGAAACAGGGTCTCGCTAAATTACGCAGACTGCCTCTGGTCTCGAACTTGCGATCCTCCTGCTTCTGCCTCCTGTGTTGGTGGGACTATAGGCAAACACCACCACGCCCAGCTTTCTCCACTTATTCTTAATATCAGAAAATTATTGACATGAATTCTTTATCCACTGGTAATGTACTTGAACTTAATTCTACTTGTTTGAATGCTTTTTAATTTTTTATGATTATAAAAATGCCACAATGAGAATCTAGTAATAAATATGAAAAATATATACTTGACTTCAACAGTGTTCTGTAAACTAATATTTCCAAGCTTTCATAAGGGAAATGTGGGTTTATAGAACAATAAAACTTAACAGCTTTTAAGAATTGGCTCTCAGTGATGTGGGCATTTTTTAGTGTGCATTTGTTTATTCTTTTCTTTTCTCCCAAAGTATTAAAATAGGGCAATTATAGATATGAAGATAAAGGAAAAACCTAGAGTCACATATCATTCAGATTCCAATTTCTGTATAGTGTATCTACTTCACATAAGAATGAGAAATATGTATGTGTTCAATAAAATGTTTAATCCCAAAGGTGGCTGGGAGTTTTTGTTTTCCAGTTGGACTAACCCTGACAACCTGAATTTCTCTATGAATCCTACACTTCCATGTAACCCAGTCTCTACCACCCAAACCACCCAAATGGGTGCCTTCTATCAAGTTTGGATCTTAGTATTGCCAGCTCCTTAGCCAAAAGACCACGTTTATGTGTTGATCTACGCAAATACCTATAAGATTCTCCAAGGCCATCCTCATGTGAGTGACCCTGGAAATCTAAGTACAAGACTCCACATTTTCAGTTTCCTAAACAAACACTCCTTGGGAGAAGGGCCTGGCAATCCACTCCCAAGGCAATCCTGAAACAGTCAGCCATTGAAAACCCTATGAGGGTCGCTATGAGTCGGATACCGACTCTATGGCACCTAACAACAACAACAACAAACAAACACTCCATGCTTTATAGGTAATAACTTCATCTTTTGGAAAAAAAAAGAAAAAAAATCTCCAGCTAAATCTCTCTCTCATTAGATCAGTAAGCCCAGGAAGGGGATTTAGCTTCTTCTTGCCTTTGGACAAGCTTCTGGATATGCACAATGGATATTTGGGGACATGGAGGAGTCTCAGTTCCATAATAATTAGAGTTATGCTTCCTGAACAACACGAACAATAGTCAAGTTTTACAAAAACACCACTTCCTATAAAATCAATGGAAAGACCAAGGTGTCATTTCAACCGCTCAATCTTTCTACAAGCTCCTTTCAGGGATGATATTCTAATTTCCTTTTTCATTGTATTTCTCTTTCTCCTAACATACAATACATAAACCAGGTTGGATAAATAATTGGCATTCAGCAAATAAACCTATTCTTATCCCCTTAGTTCATTGTTGTGGTTGTTGTTGTTGTTAGGTGCCATCAAGTCAAGTTCAACTCATAATGACCCTATGTACATCAGGACAAAACACTCCCAGACATTGTGCCAGGCACATGATCTTTTTCATGCTTAAGTCCATTGTTGCAGCCACTGTGTCAATCCATGTAGTTGAGAGTCTTCCTTTTTTTCATTGACCCACCACTCTCCTAAATATGATGTCCTTATATTTTTAAAGGAAATTTTGTATTTCAGTAGAGATGCTTTGAATAATACTCTTCAATATTAAAAACTTCTGTAGATCATTTAGTATTAAACACATCTGACACTGTGCACATAAGATACAAAATAAATTTATCATATAGTGTCTATCTAAATTTTACTGGCACAGCAGATAGTTTAAAAATAAGTTAGGCTGAGTCATGGATTTTAGTCTTCTGGATTTTAACTTTAAACTTTTATTTCCTAAATTACAGGAGAAATACTGTGCATTGATATTGAAAATGAACAAATTCTGATGTCACCTTGAAACGAATTAGATAGTAAGCTACTGTTTCTTTTCCTCCCATTACTTCTCCCATGACATCATAACCAATTCTTGAAAAGCTATTGACTCTTAAGAAAAAAGTTGACCTTCGCATCTTACCTGGTACTCTCTTTGCCCAGTTGATCATGTGCACCAGCTCCCTGTCTGCCAGGTTGGTCAGTAAGCCCATCATCGACGCTTCACTGAAGGGTCTAGTAGGATCATACTCAGAATAGATTAAGGGGGGCTCAGCATCCAGCAAGGCACTGACCATCTGCTCAGCTGTCAAGGACAAGGCGGGGCTGTTCTTCTTAGCGTGTTTAATCACAAGGGGGCTTGGCCAATAGTTGGCAGCTCTCATATCTCCAGAGGGCCCCATGTCATTCCTACCCTCCATATCATCTCTCTGGCGCTTGTGTTTCAACATTCTCCCTCCTCTTCGGTCTTTCCGTATCCCTGAAAATGCAGAAAAAAATATATATAGTTTTTCTTCTCATGTGAACTTTCACACAAAAACCATCTGCAATGCTAAAAATCCTTCATTTTATTAAGATAAATATTTGAGGGCACAGGAAACATGTTTAGTAACTGGCTCTTTAAGAGAAAAAGAAAAAGGCATTGATTTGTAGCATTTGCTCATTTTCATGATGTAAATACTGCCACCATAACAAACCTGAAGACACTAGTCTGACATCAAGAGGCTTACAAAACTCCTGAAAATGTAACAGTAAGCTATTATGAAGCAGGAGAAGCTGGCTCTGATACATCAGGACTCCCTGTGTATGTGTGTGTGTGTGTGTGTGTGTGTGTATGTGTGTGTGTGTAACAGATATAAAAAGAATAAAATTATAACAACTAGTTATTCTTGGTGGCCTGCAGCCATAGCCCTGTGGCATCCGATCCTGTCAGATCTTGGAAGCTAAGCAGGGTCGGGCCTGGTTAGTACCTGGATGGGAGACTGCCTGGGAGCACCAGAAGCTGTAGGCTTGGGAGAAGGACCTGGCAACTCCCTCCCAAAAGTCAATCTGCCATCGAAAACCCTATGAACAGCAGAGAAGCACTGACAATAGTGTTTCCCCTGTTGTACAGAGGGTCGCTATGAGTCAGATACTGACTCAACGGCACGTAACAACAACAATAACAACAACAAGTTATTCTTGAAATATGGTTTAACATCAAAGATTGCTTTTGCTTCAAATATTATTTTAGTAATAAATTAAAAGAATATTTTAATAATGAAGGAGCAGAGCAAGATCGTGGAGTTAGACCCTCTAGTGATAGGATCTGAAAAGAAACATTGACTCGAACAACTATTCATATATGCAAAAAATTTCACAAAAACTAAAGAAACTATGAGACATCACAGTTCCTGGTCTTAGCATAATAATAAGAAAAGATTCATTGAAGAAGGCAGAAAGGAAGGAGGTAGGCACTTCATGCATCCTTCAGCTCCATGGAGCATGATGTAGACACCTCCACTTGAGGGAAGGACAGAGAATTAAGTGCAGGCTTTACACTCAGATCCAAGTACCAGATCCATCACAGGAAACCCCGTATTTGGCAGAGTGGCATGGCCCCTACTTTCATGTCATTGCCCTCAGACAAAGCGTGTGGACTCACTGTACCAGGCAGAGAATGAAGGCTCTAAGACAGACTCGAATTTTAGTTTGCTTCACCTCTAGCCAATTGCAGTGGTCTGGGGCCATGAAAAAGATCATAAGAACAGGCAAGCCATGTGCATGGGCCTTGGTCCTGCCCCTGTGCTGCACTGTTTTAGTGGTCTATGGGCTCCTGATATGAGCTAGCATTGAGGTAGCCATGGTGCCACTGGATTGCCACCCTTCCCTTCTGTAATCCCAGGAAGCACAACATGAAGACAATTATTCACTGGGAGAAGAAGAGGAAGATAGACCCTACACAGTGAGGCCCAGTGGCACACAGAATCCCATGGTGACTGACCACAGGTCACTAACTATGGATGAGATGGTATCCGGACCTACCCTAGCTCCAGGCAGAGGTTTGTAGAGAAGGACTACCTTTTTAAGTACATCTCTATCCCATTTTAAGCAATACAATGGCATATTTGTGACAAACTAGAGTTTAGGACAGCCTCTGGTGCTGAAACAGTGACTACACATCAACTGCAGACTGGTGGCAAACCTGGACGTAGGGTGCCTGCTATCTACTGCTCAAATAGTGGCAGTGACTGCAGACTCAGAGAGAATAATAAGCAACCTGCTTAGAATCTCTGGAAAGAAGATCAAAGTCAAAGCTAGATTATGAAAACTACAATACATACCCAAACCTCCATTGCACAGACATCATCACACATCAACAATCATTAAAAACTTTCAAGGAACCAAAATCTCATCTAACAGACAAAATAAGACACTAGAAACTGGCCATAAAGCAAGGAGTATGTGAAAACTCTCAGACAAATAATTCAAAGCAGCTCTTTAAAGGAAGGGAGAAGGATCTGGCAATCCACTCTCAAAAACCAATCTGCCACTGAAAACCCTATGAACAGCAGAGAAGCACTGACAATAGTGTTTCACCTGTTGCATGTAGGGTTGTTATGAGTCAGATAATGACTTGATGGCACCTAACAACAATAACAACATTTAAAGGAAACTCAATGAACTTTAAGAAAATAGAGAGAAATGATTCAGTAACTTGTCAGAGAAACTGAGGTTTTTCTGAGGGAAACCGAGGTAATTTTTAAAAATAAAACAGAAACCTTAGGCTTGAAAATTACACTAAGCAAAATGATAAACATGATATAAGGCATTGACAGCAGAGCCAATCAAATGAAGAAATAATCAGTGATGTCAAAGATAGACTATTTGAAAACCCACAGCTGGAGGAGAAAAAGTGAATGAAGAGGCATAAAGAACAGTTATGGAAATTATGAAACATTATTAGAGGAGCAAATATTCAGGTTAGTGTGGTTCAAGAAGAACTTTAGAAGGCCAAAGGGATAGAAAGATTATTCAAATAGATAATAACAGAAATCTTCCCAAACCTAGAGAGGACAAAATATTAGGGTATGGGAAGTTCAAAAGTTGCCAGTTATATTCGATTAAACTGAGTCTACCAAGTTCTCATTGGGAGACGGACCTGGCAACCCACTCCCAAATATCAATCTGCCATTGAAAACCCTATGAACAGCATAGAAGCACTAACAGTGTTTCCCCTGTTGTAGGTAGGGTCGTTAGGAGTCAGATACCATTCAACGACACCTAACAACAACAAACCAAGTTCTCAAAGATTAAAAACAAAGAGAGCATTCTCAACTCAGCAAAAGAAAAGAAACAAATAATACCTAAGGGTGCTCCAATTTGTCTGACAGTAGACCTTCCCATAGGAGAAGGAGGCAGTGGAACGAAATATTCACAGTGCTGAAGGAAAAGCACTGGCAACCAAGAACACTGTACCAAAGAAGAGAGAGATATTCCTAGCCTAACAAAAGCTGAGAATGTATCACCACTGGCCTTTTTTCCAAGAAATGCTGAAGGAACTTCTTCAGAGTGAAATAAGTAAGGGCAAAACATCAGAAAGTGTTAAAGTAATATAGAGACAAATTCAGGGTGCTCTAATATTATAAACATGGTGCATAAACCACTTATATCTTCAGTATGAAGACAAAAATGATTAAAATAACTACATTTAATATGTTTAGAGATCAGCAACATAAAAAGATGTAAAATGGCAATAAAAATTCAAAATGTAGGGAGGAATGAAGTACAAGTATAAACTTTTAATTTTTCTTTCTATCTTTCCTTTTGGGTCATTTCTTTTCCTATCCTTATGATCAATGTTGTAGTAACATTCCAAATAACTTGTTACAATCAAAAGATATTTTTATAAACCTCATGGTAACCAACAAAGCAAAAACCTGTAATAGATACATCAAAAACAATAAACAGTGAATCAAAACATGTTTCTAGAGAAAATCATTTAACACAAAGGAAGCCTATAAGAAAGGAAGAAAGGAAGTACACAAAAACTAGGAAAGAAAATGACAGTAGTAGGAACTAAAGTTAAGTGCAAAAAGATTAAATTCTCTTACAAGAAGATATATGGGCTGGGATTTAGCTCAGTTGGTAGAGCGCTGCGCTGCAGTCTCTGAGGCCCCAGGTTCAATTCCCAGCACCACAAAAATGGGAGAAGGACCTGGCAATCCACTCCCAAGGCAATCCTGAAACAATCAGCCATTGAAAACCCTATGAGGGTCACTATGAGTCGGATACCAACTCGACAGCACCTAACAACAACAACAATAAGATATAAACTGAATGAATTAAGAAAATGAGATCCAACTATACACTGCTTACAAGAAATACACTTCACCTCTAAAGAGATGCATAGACTGAAAGTGAAATGATGGAAAAAGACACTGTACGCAAATGGAATCCAAAAGAAATCAGCAGTAGCCATACTTAGATAAAGTAGACTTTAAATCAAAAGCTGTTAAGAGATGCAACAGAAGATTTGTGTATAATGATGAAAAGGTCAATTCAGCAAGGGTTAGTAATGACTCTAAATACACATGGACATACTATTTGTTGTTGTTATTGTTAGGTACTGTAGAGTCAGGCCAAACTCACAGCAACCCCATGTGCAACAGAATACCTGACACTGTCTCATGCATATGATCTTTTTTATGTTTAAGCCCATTGTTGCAGTCACTGTGTCAGTCCATCTGGTTGGAGGGTCTTCCTTTTTTCCATTGACCCACGACTCTTCCAAACATAATGTCCTTCTCCAGGGATTGGTCTCTCCTAACAACATGTCCAAAATAAGTAATATTGGAACTCCCAAAGAAAATATGAATAGTCCTAAAGGAAGAGACAGACTTCGATACAATAAGAGCAAAATATTTTCATACCCTACCTTTAGTGAGAATAAATCATCTAGACAGAAAATAAATAAAGAAGGAAAGAGCTAAATTGCACCATAGACCAAATGGACCTAATAGACATCTTTAAACACTCTATTCAATAGCTGGAGAATACACATTCTTCTTAACAGCACACGAAACATTCTCCAGGATAGATACATTCTCCATATGCTCTATCATAGGATAATCCACAAAAAGGCTCAATAATTTTTAAAATAGAAATTATATCAAGCATCTTGTCTGACAACAATGCAATAAAACTAGAAGTCAATAATAAGAGAAAGTCTATAAGCTATACACGCACCTGTCATTAAATACTATACTCCCAAGCAACCAATGGATCAATGGAAAAATGAAGCAAAAAATCTAAAATTTTCCTGAAACAAATGTTAATGGAAATACAACATACCAAAATCTAGGCGATAGTGAAAGCTCTACTAAAAGGAAAATTCATTGACATATATTGTCCCATTCATGCATTCCTAGGATGAATCCCACTTGATCATGCCGAATAACCTTTTCAATGTACTATTGGACTTGGTTTGCAAGCATTTTGTTGATAATTTTTACGTTTATGTTCATTGGGGTAATAGATCTTTAGCTTTCTCCTATATCAAAAGGACAGAAAGGTCCCAAACAGCCTACTATTGCACCTCAAGAAGTAGAAGGAAAGATAATAAAGACCAGAACCTAAATAAATGAAGCAGAGACCAAAACAACACTATAGAAAATCAACAAAAGGAAGAGATCACTTTTTGAAAACATAAACAAAAATGACAAACCTTAGATAGACTAAGAAAAAAACAGAAGACTCAAACAAATAAAATCAGAGACAAAAAGGAGCTATCACAACTGACACCACAGAAATGTGAAAGAAAATTAGAAGTTATTATGAAAGCCCTATGCCAATACATTTGATAACCTATAAGAAATGGACAAATTTCTGGACACAAACTCCTTCTCAAGACTGACTCACTTAGAAACAGAAAATCTGAACAAAGTAACAAGGTTGAATCAGTAATAAAAAGTGTCTGTAGAGCATTTGCCTAGCATGGCCAAGGCCCTGAGTTCAATCCCTAGCATTGAAAAAAAAAATAATAATAATAATTGGTGCTGGTGAGGGTGTGGAAAACAGAAACCCTTGCACACTGTTGTTGTTGTTAGGTGCCGTCCAGTCTTGTCTGACTCATAGCGACCTTCATAGGGTTTTCAATGGCTGATTGTTTCAAGATTGCCTTGGGAGTGGATTGCCATGTCTTTTTCCCATTTTTGCAGTGCTAGGAATCGAATCTGGGACCTCAGAGGCTACAGAGTGGTGCCCTACCAACTGAGCTAAATCCTAGCCCTGCACACTGTTGGGAAGACTGTAAACTAATGCAGTCATTATAAAAAAGCAGTATAGCAATTCCTCAAAAAATTAAAAATAGAACTACCATCTCATCCAGAAAGCCCTCTACTGAGGATAAAGCTAAAGAAAATGAAATCAGTATTTCGACGAGATCTTAACTATCACATTTATTGAAGCACTTTTTACAACAGTCCAAGAAAAGGAAGCAATATAAATGTCTGTCATTTCATGAATGGATAAAGAAAATGTTGTACACAGTAAAATACTATTCAGCCATAAAAAAGAATGAAATCCTGACATTTTTGAGAAGGTGGATGGAATCAGAAGACTTTATGTGAAGTAAGATAAGTCATGCACAGAAAAAGTGTTCCACATGATCTCACATATATGTGGAATCTAAAATATTGACTCAAAGAAGTTGAGAGTACAATAGTGGTTCCAAGAGGCTGGACAGAGTAAAAAGGAATGGAGCTTGGAGAAAAGTTGGTGAATGATATATGAAGTTTCAGTTACACAGGAGAAATAAATCCCAGTGTTCTTTTGCACAGTAGAATGGCAACAGTTTATAATAATGTACTACATTGCTTTTTTTAAAAATTAGAAAGATAAAAGAATTTTAAATGTTTTCACCACAAAGAAATGATCCATGTCTGAGAAGACATTATGCTTACCCTGATATGAATATTACACAGTGAATGTGTGCATTGAAGCATTACATGGCACCCCAAAATATGTATAATTTTATGTCAGTTCAAAGGTTTTATCTTTAAAGATTATTTTTAAAAAGCCATTTTAAAAAGCATTTAGTAAACAACTTTATCACTCCAGTAGACTTCTTATGGAGCACACTAAACAATACTGACTTGCCCAAAATATCTGGTACAACCATTGGATCCCAGGGTGCTCAATAAATGTCTCACTGCTACTAAGTTGCACTTCATCACCTTAGCAATTGACCCAAGGCCCTCAAGTCATTTACTTACCCTTATACTTTATACAAATGTATCTTCTTATCCTAATATAAAAGTTTTAAATTATTGAAACTCATTTTCCCCAAAAGGTTTACCCATGAGTGGTTCTCATTAACTAAATTATGGGCCCAGGTGGAAGGGGGGAACCCAGTCTTTCTACTATGATTCTTTGAGGTTTAAGCTCATCACTTTAGCCTTAAAAAGGCCATCCTATGCTGCTGAAGATGATAGATAGATAGATAGATAGATAGATAGATAGATAGATAGATAGAAACATACATACATACATATACACATATTGGCTGATACTGTTATATACTAATATTTTATCATGCTAATATATAAGGACCCAGCAGTCCATTTCCAAAGCCATTGAAAACCCATTGAGTAGCAGAGATGCACTGACATAGTGCCTGGCATCGTACAGTGTCAGAAGTATTTTGTTCTGTTGTATGTAGGGTCGCTATGAGTCACATCCAACTCAATGGCACCTAACAATAACAACAATATATATTAAAAGACAAAATCATCAAAAGCTTCTATATTTTTGAAAAAGTTAATCTCTCCAAAATTTGTCAGACAGCAACAGGTTTTAGATTAACATGTAGGAAATTATCCTTTTTGTAAAAAGTTAATGCAAATATTTTTAATAATGAAGACATGAAAAATAAACACTATAACACTTTGTCTCTTCCATTGTTGCACAACAAAGAGATAACTAATATGAGATCTTTGTTGTATTTTGTTCTAATATGCCAAGGGATAGTGACAAATGTGTAGCTATGAATTTTTTAATGTGTCACTTTTATTCCTGAAGGTCTAAATTAAATATATTAGGGGATATATTACAAGTAAAGAGAAGCCACCAACAGCCTTTCCTATTTGCCCCATATTGAAATAAGCATCTGCTGGAACTCTTGCAATAAGTAATAATAAGGGCAAAAATTATTATTATCACTAATATGCCTTGAAGCGAGGGTTTAGCTCAGTTAGTAGAGTGTAGCTCTGTGCTCTGAGGCCCTGGGTTCGATCGCCAGCACCGCAAAAATGGGAGGATGTGGCAACCCACTCATGAAGCAATCCCAAAACAATTAGCTTTTGAAAACTATGTGTTGGACCTGACTGGATAGCATCGAACAACAACAATGTGCATTGAGCACTTCCTACATGTTTTAAGCACTTTACATATACTCTATGGAAGTACATTGTAACTTATTAACCTTCATAATAACCTTGCAAGGTAAACATTGGAATACTGCTAGTTAGAGAGCTTCATGGACTTGTCTGTGATCATTCTCTATGATTGCAGATCCTGGCTCTGAAATAAAGTTGGTTTTGCTTTGTTTTTCAGTTAAACAGCGCATGAAACTATGGGCAGTTAGCTACAGTGCAGTACATGGGAGCAATCTGAAATACAAAGACAGCCCAGAAGCTGCCACTGTAAGAAATAATAAGCGGCCCGGGTGCGGTGGCACACGCCTGTAATCCCAGTGGCTCTGGAGGCGGAGGCAGGAGGATTGCAAGTTTGAGACCAGAGGCAGTCTGCATAACTTAGCAAGACCCTGTCTCAAAAAGTAAAAAAAAAAAAAAATGGGCTGAGGGTGCAGCTCAGTGGTCCAGCACTTGGAAAGCATGCAGCCTCGAGACCCTGGGTTCAACCCCCAGTACCACAAAAAAAAAAAAAAAAAAGAAAAAAGAAAAAAGAAAAGAAAAGAAATAATAAGGGGGACCACCAGGTTTCCAAGAATAGGCTACACCAAGACCTTACAAGGATGCTTGTGTCAAATTATGGAAATTCCCATGTTGGAGGAATTTAGAAGCAGATCGAGCACCGAGATGTTTTAGTTGTAGTGTTATTCAAAGCAATGAGTTGAACCGCCACACCCATGTAAATCTCACAGCTATAACTCAGGTTATTGAACACAGGATGAAAATGGCTCCAGGTTTGAGATGTGCAGCAAAAGATACAGCCAGAGAGATGAACAGAGGATGGACTGCTTGTCAAATCAACAGTCACATGGGGAAAAGTAGATTCAATGAGCATTAATGAATATTTTTCTCTAATTTACCCCAAATATACTATATCTTTTGGGAGAAGGATCCAGCAGCCCACTCCCAAAAATCAATCTGCCACTGAAAACCCTACGAATAGCAGAGAAACACTGACAATAGTGTTTTGCCTGTTGTACGTAGGGTCGCTATGAGTCAGACGCTGTCTCAATGGCACCTAACAACAACAACAATATACTATATCTAGGCAAATTCCAAACTCCCTACAAAATATACAAAACAAAAATACAAAACTATATCCATTACATGAAAAACTGTATGTGATAAGATCCCAGGGTGTGGTTCAACGAGTAAGAAATCCTACTTCTAAGTAGTAATTGTACACATTGCTGGTGATAATGTTGCACAAATAGTTTATGGCACCTAAAAAAAAAAAAATCTGAGTCAGGCGCAGTGGTGCACGCCGGTAATCCCAGCAGCTGGGGAGGCGGAGGCAGGAGGATTGCCAGTTAAAAACCAGAGGCAGTCTGCGTAATTTAGTGAGACCCTGTCTCAAAAAGTAAAATAATGGGCTGGGGGTGCAGCACAGTGGTCCAGCCCTTGCAAAGCATGCAGGTGGGAGGCCCTGGGTTCAACCCCCAGTATCAAAAAAACAAAACAAAACAAAAAACAAAAAAATCTCTGGACTTAGAGATGGAAGAGGGTGAAACATGACTCAACTTTTATTTCTATTTTAGCCAGGTTAAGTGAAAACTGAAAATGGGATCCAGTGATCACAGGACAAGTTGTGATTCGTAGTTATACAGAGTGGGAGACAGGAGTGCAGTGGATAATTGAAACCCAAAGATAAAACAGAAGACTTCTCCTCTGCTTCCTCTCAAGACATTTCCCAGAATTATTTGTAGAGCAGAAACATAAGCCCACCCGCTTTGTCTACCTTTATTTAACTATCAGGAAAAAAAAGCCAAAGAACAAACTACTCGTTCATAAAGCATAGGCAAAAAAAATATTGTTGTTGTTAGGTGCATCAAGTCCTGTCCAACTCATAGCAACCCTCAAGAAGGTTTTCAATGGCTGATTGTTTCAGGATTGCCTCGGGAGTGGATTGCCACATCCTTCTCCCATAAAAATTTTTTTTTAAAAAAAATTAGATTATGGCTGGGCGTCATGGCACACACCTGTAATCCCAGTGGCTTGGGAGGCAGAGGCAGGAGGATCCCAAGTTTGAGACCAGAGGCAGTCTGTGTAACTTAGCGAAACCCTGTCTCAAAAAGTAAAAAAAAAAAAAAAAAATATGGGCTGAGGGTGCAGCTCAGTGGTCCAGCCCTTGCAAAGCATGCAGATGCGAGGCCCTGGGTTCAACCCCCAGTACCGCAAAAAAAAAAAAAAAAAAAAAAAAAAAAAAAAAAAAAAAAAAAAAAGAAAAGAAAAGAAAAAAAATTAGATTATGCAAATATGAAGCAGTGAGCTTCTTGAGAGTCAAGGAGTTTATTTGTAGCAAATGGCATTTTGGCTTGTAGAGCTAGAAAATAAAATGTGCTATATTGTCTTTCAGTAAATTCAAATGTCATTTTTAGAAATGCTTAAGCAATATATTGAACAGCGTGATACAGATGTTGTACAATGGATATGCTAGAATCCTGTTCATTATTAGCTCTCTAGTTGTGTCACTGATTAAGGCTAACAATCAAAGCAAATTTATCCTTCGTTTTTTAAAAGTTTAAGCTTAACAAATATTCAGTGAATTTCCTAACCAGATCCATGTGTCTTAAATAAGGGATTGAGAAACCATACCTTCTTTGATCTGTCAGACCCACCGTAAGTGTGAAATGCCTCAGTTTGAACGGTATCTTCCTGGGGAAAGGTAATACCAATATCCTCATCACATTATTGTAAGGATTTAGAGAGGCCAAGTATAACATTTCTACTTAGTAGGACTCATGTGGATTTGAGTGATTCTAATCTACTGTAGGAGGTGTTAACTTAAGGGAATTTGCTTAGCCAATAAACACAGGCAGTTGGCATAAAAACGGAAGGGAGAGCACAGAGGCCCAGGGCACTCTCGGTAAGACAGGCTCTGAACGATCTCTTCAAGGCTGCATGAGACGTGGGAGGTCAGCTGAAAGGCAGGACAGGTGCTGAGTCCTGGCAAGAAGAGGGGGGCAAAGACATATCAACTGCTTCAACAATTACGCACTGGCCCTAAAATAAAACAACATGCCCTAAGCAGTCAAGTGCCTGAGGCTTATTAAAAGACTATTTCGAGTGATAACACAGTTCTTTCCTTTATGTGGTGCAGGGGATTGAACCCAGAGCCCTGCACTGACAAGGCAAGCACTCTACCATTGAGCTACAGCCCCAGCCCTCAGTTTTTTAAGATAGGGTCTATGTAGGCAGCCAGAGCTGCCCAGAACTCTGACCTTCCTGCCTTCACTTCCCAAGTACTGGCACTACAGGTTTGTGTCACCAGGCCTGGCTAGAGATTATTTAATCATTGCTTCTTTCCCAGTCTTCAAATTTTCTGGCTTATACATTATCAGGAAAAACTATCTACTGTCTGACTATTCACTAATGATAGAATTAACTGGATTATTTGCTTGTAATGCATTCTATTTTTTAAATTTTCTTTTACTTAAACGATCCTTTTCCCTCTTAAAAACTTCGGCCTCTACAAAAAAGAACTCGAGTAACATCACACTGAGTTATTTTTCCAATTCCCTACAACTCTTTCAATGTATTATTATCTCACAGATTTGCATAATTACTTTTCCTTTGTTTCTCAATCATTTCACATCACTCACGAGGTATTAAAAAACAGACAAAGAAATACGCTAAAAGCTTTTTTAAATTCAGTATGTTGAAGAAAACAGATGTGTTGATTAGTTAAAAATTAAATAAGGTTAATAATTAATAAAACTGCCCAGAGAGACTCTCCGCATCAATTCTAAAGCTCTCCCTTCAAGCACTCTAGATGAATTATACTAGGTAAGCACGGTTATTCTCCCTCATTTAACAGAGAAGAAAGCAGCTCAGAGCATCATGCCAAGGTCAAACCGAGGGCAGCACAGGAGTTGAACCAAGGTGCATTTGACCCCAAAGCCTGTGTACTACAATAGTGTTGATTGTAAACCCATTATATGTATAACCATTAGGTTATGTTTTATCTTTAAATTATGTAATTATAGGTTGTTATTATTAATATTATCACAGCTTGCTTCTAAGTATGTCAAGTCAAGGAACTATGAATTATCTGGTTCATTTAAAGCTATATAACATATGTTTTTTTCCCTCCTTGCACATCCCAAGAATCACTACAACCTATCAAGCATTTCCTCACATACCTCATGCTTTGGTCCCTTCTTTTCTAATGCCTGACACCATCTGCTACAGTTGGATAAATGTCTCCCAAAGGACCATGTGTTAAAGGGTTGGTCACCAGCCTGTGGCACAATTGGGAGGTGCTGGAGGTGTTTTAAAAAGTGAGGCCTGGTGGGAGGAAGTTAGGTCATTGGGTGTGACCTTGAGGGTGATACTGGAACCCCTGCCCCTTCCTGTGTCTGTCTTTACTTCCTAGCTGCCATAAGGTGAGCATCTCTTTGCCTATTCACTTCTGTCAAGACGTACTGCTTCACAGGAGGCCCAAGAGTAAGAGGGCCAGCCAACACCTCTGAAACCATGAGCCCAAAGAAACCCTTCCTCTCTATAAGGTGACTACCTCAGGTGCTTTATTATAGAAACAGAAAGCTGACACACCATCTTAGTTCATATCATAACCCCTTCTTGCTAACATCATTGCAGAAGCATTTAATCTGTCACTTTGCTTACCTTCAATCCAGTTAACTGGTAACTAGTTAATCTCCATTGTGCACACATTCTACCCAGCTATTACCTGTCTAAATCCCTCAGTGGGTACCCTGGCTTTCAGCAGGAGTTGTTTAACCACACTCTGAAGTCTTTGGGCAGTTCCATGGGGATATCAGAGGTGGTGGTGTTGGGGTTTCTGGTCACTCAATACCCCCATTTGTCTACAGCATCTATGTTTTTATATAGATGTTCTGTATTAAGATTCAGGGAAGAAGTTGTTTTAGACAGGGCCTACACATTTTACTTTAAATTTAAAAGGCCACTGAAATACTGAATAAAACAACTCTAAATTAAAATTCAGGAATTTATACATATGGTTCAATGTACTTATCAAACCTATAAATCTATCTTATTGTGTTCTCTCCACAAACCTTTCTTTTTCTTTTTTTCTCTCTTTTTTTTTTTTTTTTTGAGTACTTGGGGGTTGAACCCATGGCCTCACACACGCTTTTCAAGTACTACCACTCGACTGTACCTGCCACCCCTTTTTAATTTTTTTTTTTTAAATCTTCAAACAATGTCTCGCTAAATTACGCAGGCTGCCTCTGTCCTCAAGCCTGCAATCCTCCTGCCTCTGCCTCCCCAGTCACTGGGATTACAGGTGTGAGCCACGTCACCGAGTCTCTCCACAAACCTTTCGTTTTTGGTAAGCAAGAAGGTTGGGCCTGTGTCTCTTTCTGTGATTGCTTCCAATTCTACCACCTTATTCTCCTTCCAACTTTAAAAACTGATCAAATCCCATTTCTCCTACAGTCAATCGTAGGCCCCACTCCAAGCTGGTGGCTCTACCTCCTCTGTCCTTGTAATCTTTGTTCCCAGCGCCATTTATTGTGCTGCCTCCCCTGTTTAATTACACCTACACTCTTCCTCGTGTGCTATGGCCATGGAGCTTCCCTCCAGGCAGGAGGCTAGATCAATCACTTCCTTTATGTTCCCTTTCATAAGAGACATCCTGCACGCCTTCATAACTAAAGTTTCAAAATGAGATATTTTAGCCACTGCGGTGGTGCACACCTGTAATCCCAGTGACTGGGGAGGCAGAGGCAGGAGGATCACAAGTTCGAGACCAGAGGCAGTCTGCATAATTGAGCGAGACCCTGTCTCAAAAAGTAAAAAAATGGCCTGGGGATGCAGCTCAGTAGTCCAGCACTTGTAAAGCATGTAAGCACGAGGCCCTGGGTTCAACCCTCAGTACCAGAAAAAAAAAATGAGTTATTTCATATACTTTGCCCAGTTTTTTATTTGTTTGTTTTATGTTTCTGGTGGGAGAATAATCTAGTATTTATTCGTCCACCTCCTCTAGATGCACATGCTCCCAAGAATTATTTTAATCATTAGATTTTTAAAAAATCCTTTATTCTTGACTTTTCTCTATTACCCAACTGCCAGTGTGAGATCCTCCCTGTCTTCTAGAGCTTTACCAGCATGGATTTTATTAGAATTTCCTTTTCCTCTTCTGCAAAGTATGTTGTTATTAGGTGCCATTGAGTCACAGCGACTCTCATAGGGTTTTCAACGGCTGGTTGTTTCAGAGTTGCTTCAGGAGTGGATTGCCACATCCTACTCCTGCTTTTGCAGTACTGAGGATTGAATCCAGGTCCTCAAAGAGTGCAGAGCAGCGCTCTACAAACCAAGCTAAACCGCAGCTTCCTCTGCAAAGTATAATGAATGAAAAGAATTTCAAGCCCAGTTTAGAGGAAGGAAAGGTTATCCTCAGGAAGCCAGGATACCCATTTCACCTCCCCTCATCTCCCTCTCCTCCCAGTGGCAAGTTCAGGGGAGTCACCTCCTTAAACATGCCCTTCCCATTTCTTTTGTTTGTTTGTTTGTTTTGTTTTGTTTTGTTTTTTGCAGTACTGGGGGTTGAACCAGGGCCTTGCAGTTGCATGCTTTGCAAGTGCTGGACCACTGAGCTGCACCCCCAGGCCATTTTTTTTACTTTTTGAGACAGGGTCTCGCTAAGTTATGCACAGTATCCCTGATCTCGAACTTGCGATCCTCCTGCCTCTGCCTCCCAAGCTGCTGGGATTGTAGGCGTGAGCCGCCACGCTCGGCTTTTCTCTCCATTTCTTAATGCTACAATTGTTTGCAAGCTGCAACTCCTGGCTTCCACCTTCTAACCATGAGAACCTTCCCATCCTCCTTGTTCTGAGGATCCTCTGTGACCCAGTTTACAACGGTCTGGAGACAGGCCACTGTCTACCCTTCTGTAGTGGAGCTTACAGAAGCAGCCCAAGCCCCAGGACCCTAGAGGAAGCAGAAACATCTGCCCAAGGACACGCAGCCCTCTGCATTCCCCTCGAGTTTCACCATGTCAGCATAGATCCCTCTTTATTCCATGGAAGGATTTATCCCCTGAGTAGGAGAATTCTTCCTGGCTTATGGTACATAATGAAGAAGGCACCAATGGGCATGACTGAACTGTCCTAGGATTGGAATAAATGCCAAAGTAAGAGCCTTCAGTTTTCTAGAAATTTGGAGTCACTATGAAGCACATGCGTATAGCCATAGCACCCTGGCATCCAATCTCATCAAATCTGAGAAGCAAAGCAGGGTTGAGCCTGGTTAGTACTGGGATGGGAGACCACCTGGGAATATGGGGTTCTGTAGACAAGGGAGAAGGACCTGTCAGACCACTCTCAAAATAATCCTGAAACAATCAGCCTTTGAAAACCCTATGAATAGCAGAGAAGCACTACATAGTGCTAGGCATGGCACAGTGTTGGGTAGTGTTTGATTCTATTGTACATAAGGTAGCTATGAGTCAGACCCAACTCGACAGCACCTAATAACAACAACATGAAACACCTAAAGTTAAAGAAATTCAGAAGAACTGAGGGCTGATAACAGATTTTATCTTTTTGTTGAGTATTTAAAACAGATGTTGTTGTTGTTGTTGTTAGTTGCAGTCCAGTCGGTATCCGACTCATAGCGACCCTACATACAACAGGCGAAACACTGTTGTCAGTGCATCTCAGCTGTTCATAGGGTTTTCAATGGCAGATTGATTTTTGGGAGTGCGTTGCCGGGACCATCTCCCAAGCCTCAGCACCTGGTGTTCCCAGGTGGTCTCCCATCCAAGTACTAACCAGGCCTGACACTGCTTAGCTTCTGAGATCTGAGGGGATCGGATGCCACAGGGCTACAGTTAAAACAGATGTTATTTACAGAGTATTGTTCAAACAGTATTGAGATGAATAATTTCCTTAACTAAATTGGCATAATAGACATTTGTTAATTCTTGGTTTCCTGGTTTCTCAGGTGCCAATTTGCAAATATGTGAGCTGATAGATGTCCAAATTGACCTGTCACTTCAAAAGTTGTAAGGACAATTACCGCTGTGACCCAGACCCTAAGGTGAAAGCAGTTGGCCCGGGCTCTACCTGCACTATGCTTCCCCACCTCAGATTCTGCTTCCCAGACACAGGACAATTCCATCCGCCACCCCACAGTGACCCTGGTCCTCAGAGTGAAGGCAGGACTGCTTCCACGATGTCCCAAAGCCCACACCACTGCCAAAGCTGCGGCTCCATGCTTCGCTTATCTCCCCTGCTTTCCAAACCTGGTTCTTGACTTGCACTAAACCTGTCACATTATCACAATCACGTCAACAATTTCTTCCTCTGCTTAAGGCAGACCCAGTTTCTGTGGCTTGCCATCAATGATAATAATAAAAACAGCAAACACAAATGGAGTGCTTGCTGTATACCAGCTACTCATTTAAGCTCTTGGCCCAAAGCATATGGTTTAATTTTGAAAGACATGATGTACCATAGTTTCTCTTTCGGTAGCCAAGGAAACTGAGATACAGTGCTGGGGATGTAGCTCAGTGGTAGAGCAGTTACCTAGTATACATAAGACCCTGGGGTAGATCCCCAATACAAGAGAAGAAAAACAAAAGATGAAAGAGAAGAGAAGAGAAAAAAGAAAAGGAGAAGAGGAATAGAAGAGGAGAGCAAAGGAAAGGAAAGGGCAAAAAAGAAAGGAGAAAAATGGAAAGGAGAGAAAAGAAAAGTAAGGAAAGGAAAGAAAAGAAAAAAGAAAAGAAAGAAACTGCCATATAGACTGTGGTCCACACTTACCAATATTATGCCCCAGCTCTCTCAGGAAACACTGATGGGTTCAACTTTTATAAATCCAAAGGATTGCTAATCCACAAAGTAAAGGTTTGCATCCTGTGTTATGTGTTTGCATTTGGGGCCCAGGACTTCCTGGGGGGCAGTGTTTCTGTTGATCCACTATAGATACAATCATGAACCTATAATTCCCAGAATTATCAGCTATAACATTTTTATTAGAAATTCTAAATAATATAAATCATAGTCTAGAAATATTTTTAAATTATTTCCCTATTTTTCATTGATGCTTTTATTTATACAAAGTATTTGGCTGTCAATAGATCCTAATGTTTGCATATCAGATAAATTAAGATGGACTGTTTTCCCCAAATGGAGCAGATGGAATACAACTGACATCTAAATCCTACCAAAATTAGTTGTCAAAATCATTTTTACCATGATTTTTCTAAGGTGCTACAACTGGTTGAGAATGGTTTAAAAAGCCTCTTAAGGTTTAAAAGAATGTTGCTGTTGTTAGGTGCCATCAAGTCATCTCCAACTCATAGCAACCCTCATAGGATTTTCAATGACTGATTGCTTTGGGATTGCCCTGGGAGTGGATTGCCACGTTCTTCTCCCATTTTTGTGGTGCTGGGAATCAAACTCGGGACCTCAGAGATTGTAGAGCAGCACTCTACCAGCTGAGCTAAATCCTAGCCCTAAAAGAAAGTTGTTGTTGTTGTTAGGTGCCGTCAAGTCGGTATCTGACTCATAGCAACCCTCTGTACAACAGGGGAAACACTATTGTCAGTGCTTCTCTGCTGTTCATAGGGTTTCCAATGGCAGACTGATTTTTGGGAGGGGGTTGCCAGGTCCTTCTCCCAAAAAGAAAGTTATATCTCACTTATGTAAAATGTGTGCATGCTCACATAAATAGTGTACCTTAACTCAGTTTTAATTTTATTACTTCATTCATTCAACAATTATTGATAGCCAGACACTCCTCTGGGGTAAAAAGGCAAAGGATCAAAAGAATAAAAAGTCAAAGTGTGACGTATGTAGAATTGAAATGATGGAAGGAAAACAAAGAAAAGAAGAAATATTTGAGGTGATAATGGCTAGAAAGTTTCCCAAGTCAGTGACAGACACCAAACCACATATCTAAGAAGCTAAGAGAACATCAAAGGGGATAAGTATACCATCCCCTACAAAAGAACTACACAAAGGCATATAATATTGAAAATGTAGAAAGCCAAAGAGATAATCTTCACAAGTAGGGAACACCTGCCTTCAGAGAACAGGGTAAAAATACATCAGACTTCACTTCAGAAATCATATATGCATGAAAAATATGGTGTAGATCTTAGTAATGTTGAAAAGAAAAAGTGACCAACCTAGGTTCTAGGTCCAGGGAAATTATCCTTCAAAAGTGAAAGAGAAATAAAAAAACAATCACAAAAACTGAGGGAATTCATTACCAGTAGACATGCCCTGCAGGAAATGTTAAGACTTTTTCTTCAAGTATGAGAAAATGATATGTAGGTTAGAAACTTCAATGGGATAAATAAAGGTGAAATAATACCTTTTAAATTTTTAATAGGTATAGATAACTGCCTGTTTAAAGAAATAATAGTAACAGTGTATTAGGTGATCATGGCATATAGGTAAATGAAAGGAATATCATCAAAGTCACAAGGGTCAGGAGAGAGGATTTGGGAATATTATGTTATAATAATATTCTGTTATAATGTACCTATACTAAATGTAAAGAGAAATAGTGTCACTTTAAGGTGTATTTGTTGCAGTTAGATTGGTTATAAATGTATACTTAGGGGAACCTAAGAGTAGTTGGTCCTCTATGAAAGGAGATAAACTAGAATTAAATAAAATCCTCAAATTAAACCAGGAGAGACCAAACAAGAAGACTCTGATAATAAATATGAAACAGTTGCACACATGGTGGATGTTAATCTAAATATACCAACACCTACTTTAAATGTAAGTGGTATAAATGTGCAAACTAAAAAACAGAAATTATCAAGATTAAACTGTATGCTGCCTACAAGAAGCCCTCTTTAAAATTATGACTCTGATATGTTAAAAGTAAAGGGATGCAGGTAATATACTCTAACATTAATCAAAATAAAGCAGAACCAACTATACAAAGCATGATCACAAAATACAATGAACATTTAAATAAAAAAATTATTACAGTGAAAGACATTTCCATTAAGCCCCCTAAAAATGCTCCTCCATGCTTCAAATACACTTATCCCACCATTCTTGCCATTTTCTAAAGCACTTCTGGAAGTCTTCATTCATGAGTGCCTTTAGTTTTATCCTCCATCATGGCAACATTCCATGTCATACATCACTTCTGGTATGGTAATTTCCATCTAATATAAATATTACAGTGTGTCCTCATCCACCTTATTCACCAGATCTGGCACCATATGTCTTCAGGTTCTTCCCCAAAGTCAAAATGACCATAAAAGGTATATGTTTGAATTGAGTCTGGATACTGAGGCAGTCAAGACAATGCAACTAAAGTCACTTACAAAAGAGGACTTCCAGAAGTGCTTCATGAAGTGGCAGGTATGACGGGATGCTTGCTCAAAGATGAAGGAGCATTTTGGGAATTAATGGCAATGTGACATTTACTGTAATGTATCTTTTAAATTTAAAATTCACCATATCTTTTTGATCACAGCTTATATTTATTTCTGGAAAGCAGATTGCAGAACTTAGAAAACGATCAGGGTTTATAACTGGGATTACAAAACTATTTCAAAAATCAATTCTCAGCCAGATGCCATGCCCACACCTATCTTCTCAGCAACTCAGGAGGCTGAGGCAGGAGGATCATCCATTTGAGACCAGAGGCAGCCTGTGCAACTTGGTGAAACCCTGGCTCAAAATAAAAAGAATAAAAGAGCTTGGAGTAGACCTCAGTGGTGTAACACCCTGGAATCAATCTCCCAGCACCATAAAAGTGAATGAATGAAAGAAAGAATGAATGAATAAATAAAATAAAGATCAATTTTCCAAGGAGATACACCAGTAGCAAGTATGTGCATATCTGTTGTGCTTCAAAATGCACCGAGTAAATGATTAGAACTGAAAGCAAAAATAGATAAAATCACTGTTTTAGTTCACGACTTCATGACTTCCTTGTCATTAATTGATAGTTCAACCAGGCAGAAAATCAATATGGATATATATCAATCAACCTGATTTAACTGATATTTATAAAATACTCCAGAAAACAACAGCTGAATACACATTCTTCTTAAGCTTTGATGGAACATTCCACCAAGATATACTATATTCTGGGCCATAAAACACTCTTAAAATTTAAAAAATAAAATAGAAATCATACAAAATAAGCTTTTACATCAGAACAGATGTAAACAAGAAATCAGTAAAAGACAGATACTTGGAAATTTTCCAAATATTTGGAGATTAATCAACACATTTTTAAAGGACATGTGAGTTAAGGAAGTAGTCTCAAAAGAATTTTTAAATATTTTGAACCAGTAAAAATAAAACTTAAAATTTGTACGATGGAGGAAAAGTAGTATACACAGGAAAATATATAGCACTAAAAGAATATATGAAATAAGAAGTAAAGTATATTAATGACTTAAGCTTTCACTTCAGGCAACTAGAGAAAAATGAGTAGATATGCCTAATGCAAGCTGAAGAAAAAAGATAATTAGAACTTAATAAAATTGAAAGTAAGAACACAATAAAGGAAATCAGTAAATGAAAAACTGGTTCTTCAAAAGATCAATAAAATTGGCAAACCCCTAACTAAGGTTATTTTAAAAAAAAGAGAAAATGCAAATTTCTAGTATCAAAAATGAAAAAGGAATCGCCAATAGTGCTTCCATAGACATTAAAAGGGTAGCAAAGGAATGTTATAACAATTTGATACTCACAAATTTGATCATTTAGATGAAATGGATCAGTCCCTCGAAAGATACAACTACCAAAACTCACTCAAGGAGAAACAGATAACCTGAACATTTCTATTTCTACTAAGGAATTGAATCAAATAATTAATAACCTTCCAAAAAAGAAAATCAGCAGACCCAAGTGGTTTTACAATTATTTCTAACAAATTTTTTAAAGAAAGCAATAGCGCCAATTCTCTACAATCTCAGAAAACAGAAGCAAGGGAAATATTTTCTCACTCATTCTATGAGTGCAGCATCAGTCTGGCCTGCAGCCATCCCACTGTGGCTTCCAATCTCATCAGATCTTGGAAGCTAAGCAGGGTCAGACCTGGTTAGTACTTGGATGGGAGACCACCTGGGAATACCAGGTGCTGTAAGCCTGGGAGAAAGACCTGGCAACCCACTCCCAAAAAACAATCAGCCATTGAAAACCCTATGAACAGCAAAGAAGCACTGACAATAGTGCCAGGAATGGCATCTTGGCACTAGTGTCAGGTAGTGTTTCATCTGTTCTACATTAGGTCACTATGAGCTGGACATCAACTCATCAGCACCTAACAACTAACAACACTCATTACTCTAATATCAAAATCAGAAAAGACATTATAAGAAAGGAAAACTGTATGCCAATATCTCTCCTGATCATGAAATCTCAGATAATGTCAGTAATTCAAATTTAACCATATATAAAGGAAAGTATATGCCATGATTAAATGGGATTTATTCCAGGTATATCAAGCAAATTCAACAAGTAAAGATAAATGAATGAAATCCACCACATTAACAGAGAAAACAGGAAAAGTCGTATTATTATAACATCTGATGCAAAGGCATTTGAAAAATTCAATACTCATTCATGATTTTAAAAAAGAAGTCTCAGCAAAGAAGGAATAGAAAGGAACTCCCTCAATTTCATAAAAGGACATCAAAAATATATAGCTAGGTGGTTGCTTACTCTGAAAAATATATATATATAGCTAACATCATCCTTAGTGATGGAAAGCCAGACACTTCCTTCCTAATGTCTGGGTGAGGCATAGATTTCTTTTCTTATCCCACCTTTTCAACATTATACTGGAAGTCCTAGAAAGTGTAATATGCCATGAAAATGAAATAAAAGATATACAGATTGGGAGGGAAGAAATAAAACTCTGTATTCACAGATGCCATGATGATCTATATAGAAAATGTCAATAAATCAATATTAACAAAAATTCCCTTGGGAGTAATAAGTTAATTATATCAAAGTTATCTGAGATAAGGCTAACAAACAAAAATCAATTGCTTTCCTATGTATCAGAATGAACAATCACAACTCGAAATGTATAAAACAGTACCACTTGCAATTGTACAAGAAATACTAAGATATCAATTAACAAGATGTATGAGATCTACACACAAAATGTATAAAACACTGATAAAAATCAAAGAAGATATTTAAAAACTGGAATAATTTTATGGTCATGAATTGGAATTTTGATACTGTTAAATATTCATATTGTTTAATATAGGTAAGATGTCCTGACTTAATTTAGATTCAGTTTAATCCAAATAAACATCCCAGCAATGTGTTTTATAGGAATTAACAAACTGACTGTGAAGTTTAAAAAGGAAGGCAAAAGACCAATGTAGACTTTCATACTGAAGATCTGAAATCCCAGAGAAATTCGACAACTCACACTACCTGATTTCAAGACTTACTGTGAAGTCTACAATAATAAAGATGGGTGGTCTTGCTAAAAGAACAGACAGACAGACCAGTGAAACAGAATAGCAAGACTGGACACAAATCACACAAGTATAGTCAACTAATCTCTGATGAAGAACATACAAAAAACATCAGACAAATCCACATTGAGAGCCATTTTGCAAAATACCTAATCACTACCCCTTAAGACTTTCCAGGTCACCAAAACCTGTTATAACCAAGGGAAACCTAAGAGCCAGGTATCATGGCACATGTCTATAATCCCAGTAACTTAGTAGGCGGAGGAAGGATGATCACAAGTTTGAGGCCAGAGGCAGCCTACCTAATTTAGCAAGACCCTGTTTCAAAAAGAAAACTTTCACCAGGCGCAGTAGCGCACGCCTGTAATCCCAGCAGCTCGGGAAGCAGAGGCAGGAGGATCGCAAGTTTGAGACCAGAGGCAGTCTGCGTAATTTAGCGAGATCCTGTTTCAAAAAGTAAAAAATGAACTGGGGGTGCAGCTCAGTGGTCCAGCACTTGCAGAGCATGCAAGTGCGAGGCCCTGGGCGCAACCCTCAGTACCACCAAAATAAATAAATAAATAAATAAATAAATAAATAAATAAATAAATAAATAAAAACTTTCAAAAGGAGGGACCAGGGGTACATCTCACTGGGGGAGCACTTGCCTAGCATGTGTGCGGTCCTGGGTTCAACCCCCAGCACTGCCCTCCCCCCTTACGGGGGAGCCTAAGGATATGTGAGTACTAAATACTATGCATTGTGATAGCAGCCTGGAATCAACAAATGACAGGAGGTAAAAACTCAGGAAATCTGACTACAGTATGAACTTCATGTAGTAATAAGTCATCAAAACCGAGTCATTAACTGTGATGAATATAGAGCACAATGCAAGATGTTAATAATAGAGGAAAACACGTGGGCAAGTGAGAACTCTCTTATCTGTCAATTCTTAAGTTATGTCAAATAAATTTACTTTTTAAGAAGTCGTACATGCCGGGTGCCGTGGCACACGCCTGTAATCCCAGCAGCATGGGAGGCAGAGGCAGGAGGATCTCAAGTTCGAGACCAAATGCAGTCTGGGTAATTTAGTGAGACTCTGTCTCAAATAAAGCAAAAAAAAGTGGGCTGGGGGTGCAGCTCAGTGGTAGAGCACTTGCAAAGCATGCAAGTGCGAGGCCCTGGGTTCAACCTCCAGTACTGAAAAAAAAAAAAAAAAAAAAGAAGTTGTCAAAGGCAAAACCCTAAGCAAGAAATCCTTTTATATAATACTAACATTGGTTTTATGCTGCCCTTCCCTGTTTTGGTGACTAGCCTCTGCCATTTGCATTGTATGTGAAGGAGGACAGCAAAATCATCCTGCCTGAGAGTTGGAGTCAAAATATAATTTTATAATACTGACTGCATTGCATAAGTAGAAGACCATGAAATTGGTAACGAGGAAAAAATAAGCTTGTCAGAAAAACCAGCCTATAAATCAGAACGATAAAGATTCTATCTTTGCTGCTTAAAAAGTTTTTGTCTCCATCTTCAGGGTTCCAAATAAGCTTTGGTGGTTGGGCACCTAAGTCCAACCCGGTCGTAGCTTTTTCTCTCTTCCTCTGCTTCCTCCTGCTTATTGAACTACTACTCATCTGTTTGACTCCAGCCAAAGGTCTCTCTCTCAAGGACGTTTCTCTTGGACTCTTCATCCTAATCAATCAACCAAATACTGCTTTCATGGCACACAATGCTTCTCATTGTGTTGTTATCGTTAGGTGCTGTCTAGTTGGTATCCGACTCATAGTGACCCTGTGTACAACAGGCAAAACACTATTGTCAGTGCTTCTCTGCTGTTCATAGGGTTTTCAATGGTGGATTGATTTTTGGGAGTGGGTTGCCAGGTCCATCTCCCAAGCTTGCAGCATCTGGTGTTCCCAGGTGGTCTCCCATCCAAGTACTAACCAGGCCTGACTCTGCTTAGCTTCCAAGATCTGAGGGGATCGGATGCCACAGGGCTATGGCTGCAGGCTACTTCTCCTTATAGGACTTATCAAAATTACCTAAAACATCAATTTACACTTTAATGTTTAAATGACTATGGAATCCTAAACTGATTACAGAGATAAGGTCAATGTTTTGTAACCTTGAAATCTAATACAACGCTGCTGTAGGCTTCAATTGATATTTGTTGGATGGTGAATACACTGTGGTTACTATCATTTTCAGGGCTAACCCTCTCAAAAATTTCAAAGAGTGCCAAAACCACAATTGTAAAGACATTCAATTCCAGACAATCAGTTATGTCATTCCAAAAATTCTAGCCTATTTGGGCACTAATTTTTTTTTATTTCAATGGAAAAAAAAAAAAACTAGTAATGTCAGTGAGTCTCAGAAATGCCTTTTCCATTTTTCTTAACACTGAACATAAGACAACTTGAAAGTAAAAACTTCTCCAATTGAAGAATAAAATGAGGCTAGGTGCAATGGCACACGCCTATAATCCCAGAGATTCTGGAGGCAGAGGCAAGAAGATAACAAGTTGCAGGTTAGAGACAAGCCTGCATAACTTAGGGAGACCAGTCTCAAGATCAAAAAGATAAAAAAGGGGCTGAGGGTGCAGCCCAGTGGTAGAGCACTTGCAAAGTAGGTTGAAGGCTCTGGGTTCAGTCCCCCAGTACAGAAAAATTAATTAATTAATTATATGAAATTAGATGATAGCAATGAAATACCAAAGACCATTTGATTAAAATTTGCACGTCTGTCTTGCACCATTGCTTGTGACCAAAACCTATCAGACTTCAACAGGTATGCATCAGTTGAATACGTAAATATTTCTAGGTATGACCTCAAATCATATTCAGGAGTACACTAAAAACATAACTTTGATATATTCAAAATATCTTGGCCATTATTAGTTGTTGACATTTTATTACAGTGGTCTTCAAAATAGGCCTTTCTGAGAAGGCTCCTTACTTTATAGAGTCAATGTAAGTGACAAAAATCTTGCCACTACTAAATGTTGTTGTTAGGTGCTGTCAAGTCGGTGTCTGACTCATAGTGACCCTATGTAAAACAAAGGAAACACTATTGTCACTGCTTCTCTGCTATTCATAGGGTTTTCAATGGCTGATTGATTTTTCGGGAGTAGGTTGCGAGGTCCTTCTCCCAAGCCTATAGCACCTGGTGTTCCCAGGCGGTCTCCCATCCAAGTGCTAACCAGGCCCTACCCTGCTTAGCTTCCGAGATCTGATAGGGTCAGACACCACAGTGGTATGATTGGACACACCACTACTAAATAAAAGAAGTAAATTAGGCTCTTTCTTGCTTCTTTCCTTTTTTCTTCTTTCCTCTTTCCTTCTTTCCTTCCTTCTTTCCTTTTCTCCCTTTCTTTCTTTCTCTTTCTTTTCCTTCCTTCCTTCCTTTCTTTTCTTCTTTTAAGTACTAAGAGTTGAATCCAGGGCCTTGCACATGCTAGGGAAGTGCTCCACCACTGACCTATGCCCCAGCACCTTTTTTATCTTATTTTTTATTTTAAGACAGGATCTTGACAAGTTGCACAGGCTGCCTCTGGCTTCAAATTAGCAATCCTCCTGCCTCAGCCTCCTGAGTAGCTGGGATTACAGGAACACACCATTGTGCCCATTTAGGATCAATCTTTCTGTATTAAATCCTTGATCCAGTTATGTAGCCTAATTAGCCCGCAATCTCATTTTAGGGCTGATTTCTCTGTCCTTTCCCCATACTGCTAAGTTTTGTTTTCATTACTTTATGTGAGTTTGCAATAAATCTGTTAATAGTGAGGGGGAAATTGTATACATGGTACAAACAGGATTGACATTTTTCATTTTTCTTTAAAAGTAGTTCATTGCCAGATTTCCCACCATTCTATCACAACCAACCCCCAGTTAATGTGAGTTGTTCTAGGGGCCGGTTGCCACCTTCTCTCCCAGCCTAGCACTCCACCTTGTACCTTCTCCATAAGCCACTGTATTTGTGGATAACCACGGTGTCATCCACTGCAGCCCAATTCAAATTGACTGGCAAGGTCTCTTAATACAAACATCTTTTGGAGCAATGAACCATGGTGAACCAGTTGTCTCTGAGCCAACCTGGGCTGGGCTGGGCGACGGTTCCCCCTGGGACTGCAAAGACCATATCTTCCCCCTTTCCTCCTAAACTAGATTAAACTAGATGGCTGTTCTAGTTGTTGCACCTGCATGAGGAGTGCCCAGGGCCCTCCATGCAGTTGACCACGCTCTCCAGCCCAGCCAGCCCAGGTTCTCCTCATTCCAAGGCCCGCAGCTCAGTTCCTGCTACTGTGGCAACGGGCACTCAGCAGTGAGGGACAGGAGCAGCTGCAGCTGCGTGGCTGGAGAAACCTGATAAATGCACTGTCAGCCCTGCCTGGTCATGGCTGCCCCAGTGCAGGGCACGTGCCCACAAGTTTACTGCAGCCCAACTCTGCCCTGTGGGGCTCTGATGGTCTGACTGAGAAGCACTTGACAAACAGGAATTACAGGACAGCGCAGGGCTTTTCCTCTGCAATTAGCGTGTATTTGTGTTTACAATCCCATGCACCAAAGCATGTAGTTGTCTTTAAAATGAATTCTTCTGCAAAGGAAATGGAGAAGGAGGGTTCATCTTTCTCTTTTGGCCAAACCCTCATTGAAAAGTGCAATGAACTTTGATCACATTTGTTTCAAACTTAAGTTTTAAAAGGTGGTTGTTGTTGTTGTTAGGTGCCGTACAGTCCAACTCATAGCAACCCTATGTACAGCAGATTGAAACCCTTCCTTTCTTCCCTGACCTACCACAAGTGCCCCCTATGGAAGCCAGCGCCACCAAGGAGGAAGCCCTCATGTGAGATTGAACTGTTTTTGAATTCTCCTAGAAGTCAGGGCAAGGAGTGTCAAGAATGGGAAATCAATCACAGGCTGACACACTTTAATCGGCACATCAAACCCTGCTACCTTATCCCGGTAATAAAAACCAAGCGTCAAGGCCCAGGGCAAGTAATTGGTAAGTAACAGCCTTATGGGTTCTTACTGGCATCCACTTCAACTCAAAAGTATAATGTTCACTCTTAAAACTACTGTGTATCTTATAAAATCCTGCTAATAAAACCTGGTTTCGAGAGGCAGCTGTGGCAGGCTGTTCTATAAGAATCTGATTTATTAATAACAAAATTTATGGGGTGAGGAGAAAAGTAAGACATGGTTTTCTTGCCTGGCTTCATTTCCCTGTAATATCTTCATGATGAGTCTCCCACTGGCAGGCATTCTGTAGCCAAGAGGAATAAATAAGACACTAAGATTCGGCCTGTGAAGTTCTCTCTCTCTTCTCCCATTCCTTTGCAATGCTGCAGCTCAGCCCTGCCGTTCTCTTGCTTTAACTTGGAAAAGAAACAGTTGGCTCCCCTCAACTCCCTGTGTGTCTCTTTTGTCTCACACGGATGGGTGCAGGGTTGGATACACATAAAATCCCTGTTGTCTTTAATTTGGTCATGGATGAGTCTTGTCTTTCCAGCCTTGCTTGAGTCACCAACACTCAATTACACTCGGTTGGGCAAGAAGTGCCTGCCAGGGAGACGGTCATCAAACAGCAATCCTACACTCCATCAAAAGATAACTTATCCCAGCTAATGATTTCACAAATCAAGCGGCTGCGTGTTGTGTTTCTTGAGGCTTAAAAAATGGATACTCCTTTACATAAAGTCTCGTTTGTGAACCCTGTCACCTTAAACACACTACAGAGATCGGTCACGCCCTAGCATAGTGAGGCACAGGGCTGAGCAAAATAAGTGCTTAAAAAGTACTTGTTAAGTGGTGGCTTTATGTCGTCTTGGTGGTTAACAGAAATCACTGGAGGTAGCAAGTGTGACTCTTTCCTAAAACACTGATTTGACAAATACAAATAATATTGTTGTTGTTGTTCTTAGGTGCCGTCAAGTCATGTCCAACTCATAGGACCCTTATAGGGTTTTCATTGGCTGATTATTTCAGGATTGCCTTGGAAGTAGATTGCCACATTCTTCTCCCATGTTGGTGGTGCTGGGAATCAAACTCGGGACTCAGAGACTGCAGAGCGGTGCTCTACCAACTGAGCTAAATCCCAGCCCAGACAAATAATACTAGAGGATCATAAAACCAAGAATAATCAACTCTTAGTGATTAGAAAGTTCCACTACTCTGATTTTAAGAATTGTTAGGTGCTGTCAAGTCGAGTCCAACTCATAGAGACCCTACGTACAGCAGATTGAAACACTTCCCAATTCTGTGCCAGGCACATGATCTTATTTATGTTTAAGCCCATTGTTGCAGACACTGTGTCAGTCCCTCTGGTGGAGGGTTTTCCTTTTTTCTGTTGACCTGCCACTCTCCCAAACATGATGTCTTTCTCCAGGTATTGAATATACCAATTTTGAGAGAGATCACTAAAACAACAACAAAAACAAACAAACAAAAAAACCCAGAGCAACAACAACAAAAATATCTCACTCTTTTCACTGGTACATCAGGAGCAATTCTTTCTCACACTGCTTATTTCCAAAGGAAAAACCTGTTGTCCCAAGCAAGGAATTTCTCTCTGAAATGCCTAGATTTAGAAATGTCTTAACAACAAGGACTGTACCTTGTTCTATGTATGTCCCACCACTTAACTCTAAGCTTTGTAAATAAATGAGGCTTACTAAATAATGATCGGGCTGGGATTTAGCTCAGTTGGTAGAGCGCTGCTCTGCAGTCTCTGAGGTTCCGAGTTCCATTCCCAGCACCGCAAAAATGGGAGAAGGACCTGGCAACCCACTCCCAAGGCAATTCCGAAAACAATCTGCCATTGAAAACCCTATGAGGGTCGCTATGAGTCAGATACGACTCAACGGCACCTAACCACCACAACAAATAATGATCAGTGCCTATTTCATGCAATAAATGGAAAGACTTTGAAATTTGAAAGACACGTCTCACTGAGGGCAAGCGTATCATCCCTGGGCCAGCCTCTCTTCCACAGAATTTCCATATTACTTTTCTCTGCCTCTGTTTCAGCCTGAGCAACTCCCCATTCAATCCAAACAGAGTAGTAGGTTTATTATACTGCTCACTTATTCCTGACTATCAAGTACCTTGCCCGATCTGATTTGAATTCTATTATTCATTCGCACAAGTCCTTACCCACTTTTCAGAAAAATTAATGCATCTGGATGCAGGCAGCGCATCCACATGTTTATTCACCAAATTCCAACTGGATGCTTCGCTTTGAAACTGTATTGAAAACATCTTAAACAAGCCTGTTCCTCAAAGCCAAATGCTACATATACCCTGCTCCCGAATAAGTGTCCTTCAGAAGGAAGATACTTAGCAACATGACATAAATACTGGTTTCCTATTGTTGTTGTTTGTTGCCGTCGAGTCAGTATCCGACTCATAGCGACCCTATGCACAACAGGCAAAACACTATTGTGAGTGCTTCTCTGCTGTTCATAGAATTTTCAATAGCAGACTGATTTTTGGGAGTGGGTTGCCGGGTCCGTCTCCCAAACCTACAGCACCTGGTGTTCCCAGGCGGTCTCCCATCCCAGTACTAACCAGGCCCGGCCCTGCTTAGCTTCCGAGATCTGACCAGACCTGATGCCACAGGGCTACAGCTGCAGGCTTAGTGTCCTATAGGACCTAGATTTCATTGCTGGAAATGAAGGGAGAGAGAGACAGAGATGGTGAGTGGGGGAGGGGAACTCTTCAGTCAAAGTGCAAAGGCTGATGTCACTGAGGTCTATAACAGGTAAGCAAAAGATATAGCAAAATTAGTGGCCAGAACAGTCTTAAACCCAAATAAAATGCATTCATAACCTTTACAATTCTATCTTAAAAAAACAGTTTAAGGTTTAGGTAAGTCATCAGACTTGGTTAACAGTCCAACCATCAATAGAATATATTGGAGGTAATTCAACTTCATCCTTTGATATTTGAAGCCCTAAAACATTTTAAAGATAATTGTGTTCTCTGATCCTGTATGTATTGACATGTACCCATTTCTAAAAGTCATTCATTCTGCCCATGATTATAGTATGTCTGAAACTATGGCACAGGATAAAGGATTGAGAATTAGGATGAAGATGGCAGCCCACAAGGAAGGGGAAAGGGGCTCCGATTGCCACAATTTCAGGGAAAAATAGTCTTTAGACCTTATTCACAGTGAACAAAATTATGGATAAATAGATGTTCCACAGAAAGGTAGAGGTAGAAAATTAGTAAAGAGATTCCAAGGTTTCTTGGTAAAGAAAAGACGTCCCCAGCCACATAGTTTCCCTTATAGGGAGAACATAGAGATAATTTCATTTTTTTTTTTTTCATGAAGGCTAGGTTATATACATAAATCAACTTCATCCAATCATTTGGTACCTGAAAATTGGTAAGCGTATACCTTTCTCAATGTTACTATGTTTTGGAAGTGGTTATGGCATAGAATGTATATTTTTATTTTGACTCTAAGTGTCCCATAAGAAATCCAAATATATCCTATTTAAATTGGTAGGGCTTTGACTGAAGGAAAAGAAGCTATTGTAGTTGACCTTGGGACTTTCACATGTATTCACGAGGCCATCTCTGTGTCTGAGACCTCAACTCAGGCCTTCCAAGAAAGGCCTATGTGATCATGAAGCAAATGAAAACAGCCTGAGTACTTAGACTCAAGAAAAGGTAAAGGACATCGTTTCAAGCCAGATAACATACCTATTTTGTAAACAAATTGTTGGTGGTGGTGTTGCCAGGTGCTGGTGAGTGGGGTCCTAGGCATAGCGGCCCTCATAGGGTTTTCAGTGGCTGATTGTTTCGGGATTGCTTCAGGAGTGCATTGCCATGTCCTTCTCCCAGTAAACAAATTAGAAGTGTGTTAAAAGCTAGAAAGAACATGTAGTTGTAATTTGATAAGATGGAATATCCAAGCTAATATAGTCTTTAGATCTGATGCTAAAGTTTGAGTTGGTGGATGAAGCAAAAACGCAAGACTGCCTCCCCATGTAGTACATTTGTCAGTAACCATGAAAGCAAAGTGTTCTCTTAATGAAGTGGTTATAAACAGGCAGAAATTCATCCATCCATCAAAGCAAAAGTGTCCACTTTTAGAAAGAAATAAAAGTAATGTTATGGAGTGCTTATTGTACTATGTGCTATGAGGGGCTTCATATACCATTTCATTGAAATGTGTGTGATATTAGCTTCTATCATATAAATGAAAAGCTCAGTGGGTAAGAATGACTGAACCACAAAACACACAATTAGGGCACAACAAAAAATGAGAAGGCAAGGCAGCTAATCCCAATGTCCATGACTCTTTCCCTGCTACACTATACTCGGAACTAGTATTCATTAAGTTTGAAATAAAATGGTGATCTGCCTTGTGGGCTGATAGACTCAGTACATGATATATGCAAATTCATGATAAGCTCTTCATTATAAGCTATTTCACTTCAATTTTATTGCACATAATGCAGTAACCTTAATATTCTAGAAAAAATTTTCCCATTATGTGATAATTTTTAAGTCATTCAGGAGTTACTTAATTCAGTATAATGAACAGGATGAAATGTTTGGCTCAATCAGTAAGTAGATAGATTTTAAATATGGCAATATATAGATGATAAAGTCAAAAAACGACTTCAGTCTTCTTTTAATGAAAAAGTAGACACAAGTACAAAGGATAATCTGATAAACTCAAAGAAATTGTGAGGCCTGAATTGCAGAGAATGGAGCTGAGTAAAAAGTTCCTCAGAGTAGACAGAAGAAAAAGGAGAAAATTGGCTTGCAGAAAATGATGAGGGAATTGGACACAGGGATAAAGAAATGACAGTTATTTTTCCCATGATTTTAAAGTGAAGGAATAGAACACAGAGCTCCTGAAACTAAAGATTTTATTTTTCAAAAAAGAGAGCACATTAAGACCACACACAGTAGAGGAAAGAAAATTTTAAGTTTAGATGAAATGTTCTGAACGGAAACAAGAATAATAATGAAGAAAAAAGTCTCTAAAGATGATTCCTTGAAAATTACAAGATTATCACAACTCTTAAAAGGAATCATTTTGGGATGAAGGAGCTGGTTGTTAAAGGAATTTTCTGGTAATTTGATGATGCTTATAATTTTTAGCCCAGTGTATGAAAAAAAGATCTAACGTATGTGATTCTTCTTTATAATATTATATTTTTGAAAAATCAGATATCACCTTGGGAAAGATTCAGCCTTCATTTGGAGAGCAAGATTAAAACTGAAGACATATGGCCTAAAACGGGAAACAAGATCACTCTGGTAACCAAGTCCTAGGAGAATCAGTTGTTACACTTAATCTTCATAGGTATTCTAACAGAATAAACTTCCTCAAGTTACTATCTGTGTATTATAACCTAATAATCACAATTATTGGCCTACAGCCCTGCCACCTTAGTGTCTGATCCTATCTGATCTTAGAAGCCAAGCAGGGTCAGGCCTGGTTAGTATTTGGATGGGAGACCACGGGGAATCCTGGGTGCTGTAGGCTTGGGAGAAGGACCTGGAAACCCACTCCCAAAAAACAATCAGCCATTGAAAATCCCATGAAAGCAGAGAAGAACTGACATAGTGCCAGGCATGGCACAGTGTCAGGGGGTGTTTTGTTCTATTGTATATGGGGTTGCTATGAGTCACACCCAATTCAGTGGCACCTAACCACCACAACAACACAATAACAACATTCACAATTATTAAATAGTACAATAATTGGCTTCACCCACTAAAGATACCATTTAAATTATCACTTTAATAATTCTTCCTTGTACCAATGAATGTCACTATTCAAAATAGAGTGACACATGAGCTAGCACAGTGGTGTACACCCGTAATCTCAGAGACTTGGGAGGCAGAAGTAGGAGGATCCTGAGTTCAAGGCCAGAGGTAGCCTGTGCAACTTAGTGTGACCTTATCTCAAGATAAAAACAAAACAATGGCTAGGAGTGCAGCTCAGTGATACAGCACTTGCAAAGTATGTGTGAGCCCCTGGATTCAACACCCAAGTACTTCAAATAAATAAATAAATAAATAAATAAGAGTGACACTTAGCAGAATGAACTTATTAAAAACAATGTGTACCCATCTATGAAATTGTAATTATAGTTACATAGTAATTTGTGATCATTTTAATGTTAGTTAGGTGTCATCGAGTCGGTATCCGACTCATAGCGACCCTCTGTACAACAGGGTAAACACAATTGTCAGTGCTTCTCTGCTATTCATAGAGTTTTCAATGGCAGATTGATTTTTTGGGGGAGGGGGTTGCCAGGTCCTTCTCCCAAGCCTACAGGTTCTGGTGTTCCTAGGTGGTCTCCCATCCAGGTACTAACCAGGCCTGACCCTGCTTAGCTTCCGAGATCTGACAGGATCGGGTGCCACAGGGCTACAGCTGCAGGCTTGATCATTTTAATAGTTCTTACCAAAGACAAATGAATATAATGAAGTCCATTAATAGACTGATGTGTTCTGGTAAAATGGAGGGAGGGACTTAATAAAAGTATTCTAAAGCATAGGAGGGCATAAGAAATATTAGGTATAGGTGAAAATCCACACCATAGAGTGAGTGGGGGCATCATGTGGTAGGTTTCCCGTAATTTCACAAAATGATTCTCACCAAACTTCAGCTGGTAAAATGACTACTTTCAGCTCTTTAATAAGTGAAAAGGATATTAAAATGGATATTCTAGCACTGCTAATATTCTTAAAATCATAGGGCTCTTCAACGGTGGCTTGGGAACAATGTTTATCTGTTATATTATTAGAGCATGAAATCTGTCACAAATGTCATGGTGCAAGGCAATTACTGACACCATATTTTCCTTTCGTAGGATTAGAAACCTTGGAGTTATTTTCACCAGCTGTTCATGTCCTCCATGAAAACACTATAGATTTCAGAAGGGATAACCTCTAGGATTAAACTGTTTTTGAATGGTACACGCTACCAAAAATAAGTTAGGGAGGGAGTGAGGTGCTACTACAGACACTGCAACAGGAGAGAGAGATTAAGCAAAGGCAAGCTAAGGGTACTGTGTGGAAACTGAAAGAGGCCTCAGTCAAGTCCTTCACTTAAACTAACCAAGTTCATTGCAACTAAACTTAAGAAATTCATAAATTATGTTCCAAATGTAATATAAAATACCACCCCCTCCCTAACAGTGCTTTGGAGTTTCTGTTACATGGTATCCTGTTCCTTCACTTCTCCATCCCAAGGTTTCCCGGTTAGCACTATTCATCAGAACTCTATGTGACAGCAGAAATGCTCTGTAGCTGAACTGTCCCAGGTAGTAGCCACTACCCACTAGGACTATGGAGCACTTGATTATGGCTACTGCAACCGATGAGCTGACTTCATAGTATTATTTCATTTTATTTCATTTGCATTTCAAATGCCCACAGTGGCAAGTGGATACCTATGGGGCCATGCAGTAGAGTAGTGGGCAGACACTAAGTAATGTCTGATGATGCTATGGAGGGGCACATTAGAATCACGTGGGCAGCGACAAGAACAATTCTGGTACCTGGAAACTCCCTCAGAGAAAGTGACCGGATGGGATTGTGGAGGGAACGGGGAGGGATATTGTCATCTCTAAATCAGAACGATAAAGATGGCAACATAAAGAAAAGGGCTGGGGTTTAGCTCAGTTGGTAGAGTGCTGCTGTGCACTCTCTGAGGCCCTGAGTTCTATCTCTGGCACCACAAAAATGGGAGAAGGACCTGGCAACCCACTCCTGAAACAATCCGAAACAATCAGCCATTGAAAACCCTATGAAAAGCAGAATAGCACTGACATAGTGCTGAGCATGGCGCAGGGTTGACATAAAGAAAAGGGCCTAGAGTTTAGCTCTGTTAGTAGAGTGCTGCTTTGCACTCTCTGTGGACCTGAGTTCTATCCCTAGCTCCTCAAAAAATGGGAGAAGGACCTGGCAACCCACTCCTGAAACAATCCCAAACAATCAGCCATTGAAAACCCTATGAACAGCAGAATAGCGCTGACATAGTGCTGAGCATGGTACAGGGTTGAGAAGTATTTTGTTCTGTGGTACATAGGGTTGCTGTGAGTCAGACCCACATCCACAGTACCTAACAACAACAGGAAAAGGCTTCAAGGACTAGAGCTTCTAGGGCTGTATCTGCTTTCTATTTCAGGTGGGGGCAGCTGTGAGCAGGACAGGAAACCTCCCAGAGGTAAGTCAGAGCAGGGTATGGTGAAAGCTCCTGGTTCCAAAACTGAGGATTGTGTCTATGAGAACATCAGAGGAAGCCATGAAGACAGAGGGAAGCTGAGCACAGGAAAGATGTAGGAAGCAACAGGAGTACTAATTGAGCATATAATAGAATTATAAAAACTTGTAACAAGTGAACTGGCTACTACAGTCATTGAAAATGCTATAAAGAAGGGGCTACTAAGTACACTGCCTGCAGCAGTAGCCCTGTGGTATCCGATCCCATCAGATCTCAGAAGCTAAGCGGGGTCGGGCCTGGTTAGTACTTGGATGGGAGACCACCTGGGAACACCAGGTGCTGTAGGCTTGGGAGATGGACCTGGCAACCCACTCCCAAAAATCAGTCCGCTATAGAAAACCCTGGGCTGGGATTTAGCTCAGTGGGTAGAGCACTGCGCTGCAGTCTCTGAGGTCCCGAGTTCAATTCCCAGCACCACAAAAGTGGGAGAAGGGCCTGGCAATCCACTCCCAAGGTAATCCCGAAACAGACAGCCATTGAAAACCCTATGAGGGTCGCTATGAGTCGGATACCGACTTGATGTCACCTAACAACAACAACAATAGAAAACCCTATGAACAGCAGAGAAGCACTGACAGTAGTGTTTCACCTGTTGTGCATATGGTTGCTATGAGTCGGACACCGACTCCATGGCACCTAACAACAACAACATTAAGTACACTGTTCCTGTTGCTCTACTACCAAAATATCTGAGAATAGGATAAACATTTAAGCATGCTACTCAGTCCTATGGACAGCATTTTCTATAAAACATACTATTGACTATAGTTCCAAACTTCCTGACTGCTCTTCCGTACTAGGGAAAAAAAGATGTATATATTTGAATTATGTTCATGTACTAAGGTACTAACATGCTATGTGCATGGAAGACATACAAACCAAAATACAATCTTCTTAATGAGACTTGAAAAAAAGACAAGAAATTCTTGCATTTTCCTCCCACACTTCAACAGATTATGTAGCCAATTTCCTGCTTCCACAACTACTGAGAAACCAACTGCCCTACAGTTTGAAGGAGTATTTAAAAATTGGCTTATCCACCATCTATTGCTTCAGACAGATTTCAGTACAGTTTCAATTGCTACTTTACAGATAGACACAACATGGTACAGGGATGTTGTGGTAAGGTGCCATCAAGTCAGATCCAACTCATAGCAACCCTATGTAAAACAGAACAAAACACTCTGTAGGTCTTAAAAATTAGTTCCTTGCCATCCTCGAGTGCCATGTCTTCTTAACCCCTCAATGAACCATCACTGCCATCAGAGAAGGCATTTACATTTTATAAATGAAAAATTGAGTGCTCCCTATTTGGGACTCAGTAAATAGTCAGGGCCACAGGGGAAGACCTGTTGAAGATTTGTCCTTCTCAATTTGAGGAATGTAAAAGAAGGAGAGAGAGATCTAGCAAAAGGAGGAAATCCTGGGAGAGGAGAGGGGGGAGAGGAGGAACAAGGAGGAACGAGGAATGGGGAAGGGGGTGGCCTGAGGGTGAGCAGCCCAACTTTAATAGCCCTGGAAATAATTATAACACCAATAATACCAAAGAATGGTATTAATATAGATGGGCTAGAAAATTCATGTAATAGTACTGACAACGTAAAAAGATAGTTCACTACAGAAAAAGTTTCCATCTTAAACATAATTGGAACTCAAGGATATATAGAAAAATATTACCATAAAAAGACAAGCAAATGGAAGAGAAGTCTTTGGGGGGGGTATGGGATGGGGGGAGGAAGCACACAAGAGGGTAAGGGGAAACTTATCTGTATAATGTACAACAAAATGCATATATGGAAATGTCACAATGAAAAAAGCATGTCAGAATGAATCACATTAAGGTGTACACTAAAAATTTCCAATTAAAAAAAGATTTGTGCTTATCATTCACTTAGCATTATTACTTTACATTATTCTCCATGGAGGATTTGCTGCTACCGCTTACAGTAGCCTCTAGATTTACCCTGTTCCATCCAGTAGTCACCAGCCACACAAGGCTATTTAAAGTGAAGTCTTAACTGAAACTGAATCAAAATTTGAGTTCCTCGATCATACTAGCAACATTTCACATGATCAGCGGGCACTTGGGGCTAGTGGCCACTGAAGTGCGCAGAGCAGGACACTTCGACCATCACCAAAAGTTCTATCAGACAGTGCCACACTAGATGCATACTTTAGCCTTCAGGAACTAAGTCTGAGGTTAAAGGATGTTGCCACTAGTAATGTAATGGCAGCCTACATTTGCAATAATGATCACTGATTGTAACATACTTCCTATGGTTTTTCTGTCTCCATAGTCACAGATTCTTGGGGCTGAATTCATGGGTGGTCCCCACCTACCGTTCAATTCCTTCCTGGCTCCAGGTCAGGTATATCAACATTTCCAGTTTGCTCATATGTGTAAGGCATTGCCTAGAGAGGCAGTTTGCTCTGGGGCCTATCTAGGCCCACTTGGAGGTCTGAGGCTCATTCTCCAGGCAATACCCTTTGCCCTACATCTGGGAACTCCGGGGCAGTGAGCTTCCAAAGATGGCACTGGCCTCCAATCCCTTTCCTCAGACTGCTCGACACCTGATTGGCTGTTTCCAAACCACCAAATGGCTCCTTGTTGGACCATTCAGAACCACCCCTGATTGGTCACTTTTATAAGCCCAGATTTGCATATCTTCCCTGATTGGCCAAGGCCCATATGGAGTGGCAGCCTCTGATTGGTCTCTGGCTAGCCCCTGAAGGGAATATAAGGATGGTGCACAGAGCAGTCAGGGTCCATTCCACCGACCAGGACAGATGAAGCAATAAAGAGGTGTGTTGAGCTGAGCACTTGGAGTCGGCATCATGACTGGAAAAAAGAAGCAAGGAGCTGCTGTGGGCTGTCCCACAGGGACTGGCGGACTAGCCTTGGGCATAAGCTTCCTTTCCAGGTGATGTCGTTCTCCGGCATTCAGCTCCCCCTCACCAGATGGCAGGTCTTCAGCAGCTGGTTCCCACTCATGGCAGTCCAGCGGCAGGGCAATGCCCCACACATATGAAGAAGCCTACAGTTCAATGATACTCACAGACATAGTACAGATTCCATGTCCACACCCAGGCCTGGGCAGCAAATTGTATAGTTCACCAAGGTGCCCCACTCCTCACCTACACTGTTCCATGACAGCTCGGTTGACCACTTTCCAGGGGTCACACTTCTACCCACCTTCTTAGATGTGAATGAATCCCATTCCTGAATGAAGCAGTAGCTAGAGAAACTTCAATGGTGTTTGACAGCACTCTTTTCCTGGACTATCACTAGAGCACTGGCCTGATTGTGGGTGTCCTAACCCTTCTGGACAAGTATTCTGACACTGGCTTATGCAATTTCTGCCCCCTGAAAACCGTTCTGGTCCTCTCGTCTGTGTCCCAGCCACTGCATACCTAGTTCCTAAACCCAATTCAATTCATCTCATCCTTTGCTACAGTAAGGCCTAAGATGCCCAAGGCCAGCCCTCTTGCTCCCCCAACCAGTGTCAAGTTAGAGACTCACTAAGCCATGAAACGACCCACTGAAAAACCCACACTCCTTTGCCTCACTAAGAATGGCTAGCAGATGTCCCCGGGAATTTGTGCCAATATAATGGGGTTTTTCCATTGAGACTCGCTGCCCTGTAATGGGATAGAAGCTATGACCTTGGTGTCATTAGTCCAAGCCCTCACCAGCTGAGCTAACTGTCTCTAAGTTCCAATGGAAGTTTAAGGTCACAGAGATTGGGTTGCCTTTTTCCATTTTGTTCTCTGATGATAGGGTAAATTACCTTGATTGCAGAAGTTGCCTAAATAAAAATATTTCAACTTTGAGATTTTTCAGAACAGTGTGTACTTAGAGCAGCAGTAGAGCAGACACTCAGGAAGAGCTCCCATGCCTCAGTGACAGGATCCCTCAGAAAAGCAGCCTGATGGCTGTAGGGTACTTCACTGGGGGAAAACTGCTTTAAACACAACATCATCACAGTCTTTGCTGGTCATTACCTTAAGAAAAAAACACATTCGAATAAAAGGATGGGGCAGAAATCACTGTTTCAGAACAATTTTAGCTCAATTGTTTAGAAAGCTTGCATTACTCATGAAATCTCTTTGCTCATTATTTATATTATCCTACTTGCGGGACCTGCCTGTAGCTGTACCACTGTGGTGTCTGATCCTGTCAGATCTTGAAAGCTAAGCAAGGTCGGGCATGGTTAGTACTTGGATGGGAGACCACCTGGGAACACCAGGTGCTGTAAGCTTGAGAGAAGGACCTAGCAACCCACTCCCAAAAATCAATCCACCATTGAAAACCCTATGAATAGCAGAGAAGCACTGACAATAGTGTTTTGTCTATTGTACACAGGGTTGCTATGAGTCAGATACCGACTCGATGGCACCTAACACTTATGGGACCTAACAACAACAACAACAACAACAACAAACTTATCTTGAAGAGAGACAGGAAATATCTTGATGTAGGAACGGATAAGTTAATTATTTCTCTTTGTTGTTGTTGTTAGGTGCAGTTGAGTCGGTATCTGAATCATAGCGAGCCTACATACAACAGGAGAAACACTATTGTCAGTGTTTCTCTGCTTTTCATAGGGTTTTCAATGGCGGATTGATTTTTGGAAGTGGGTTGCCAGGTCCTTCTCCCATATTTGTCGATAGCTGCATGCAGTAACTCATGAGTTTTTTAACACCAGTCACCCATACTTCAATTTTAAACAAGGAGAGGGAAGCATATGGAGCGAGTGGCTTGATAGTACTCTTGCCATTAACAATGGTGGCTGCTTTTCATCATCAAAACACAAGGATAACTGTCAGAGGGTGATAGGCAGGAAGAAAAGGAATTAGGAGGGTCTGCAGCCACCTATTTCCCAGCCATTTGCTTTCTGGCCATCTGCTTCCCAGCCACCTGAGATGAGTATCAATGTGAGCTCCCTCTGAGACAAATGCCCTGATTGAGAGGGCGGTGTTCTCCTGTAAGGAAAAAGCAGAGGACTAAAGGCACCCCTGCATTTAGCCATGAAGAATGATAAGGACAACGTGAGCCTCACCCACCCCCAGCAAGTGAAAAGGACATTGTTCAAGGGAGCCTGCTCCCTTATCAAGATCACAGCTGTCAGGATTCCTAACCATCTGAAACATCTGCTTCTGGGCCCATTCCTTAGAAGGCACTGGTGAGTCCATCAGCTCTTTCTAGGCATAGACTCCAGGACTGTTTCTTCCCTTCCTTAAGGGTCTAAATGTCACTATAAAAGGCACATGTGACCTTGGTGCTACACAGAAGTAGCCCTTGACTACTGACTGCCTTCAGGTCTCATATGGGAGACTCCACTAGGGATTGCCACTCCCTAGGCAATCCTGAGACAGTCAACCACTGAAAACGCCATGAGGGTTGCCATGAGTCTGATATGACTCGATGGCACCTAACAACAACAGCCTTCAGCTCTCAAAGGCGGACTATCTTTAATATCTGTGTCTATATTCCCTACCTTCAATAAACTATATCTATAATTTCTACTGTAATTTGTGTCTTGTATAAATTCTTTTATATTCTGAGCACAAACGAACCAAGGTAATATTTGCTGCACTGGAAATGCAGCTGCTGCCCATCCCCCACTAAGGCCCCCTGGACTCACCATACCTGCTGATTTACCACCCCAGTAACATAAACAACAAGCATTGAACTACCCCCCCCCAAAAAAACACATATACACTTGTTATTGCTATTTCTATATCATGATGATCACCTTCAATGAGCTCATTCCATATTTGTGAGATCACCTAAAATATACTTAAGCACCAAGTAGGGAATAAAATAATGGACAATTGTAAATTTTGTCAGCTTGATTCAATAATGACAGCCCACACCATTCTTCTGGGAAAATATCTGGCCAACTTACCTCTCAAACTGAGGAAGAAACATATACATACAAAAAGAATTGCAATGAAGAGAGATTTCTTAAAAGAAAGAAAGGAGACATTTTGTCCCATCAAACCTAAATGAAAATATCAATGCTTTTAAATTTTTATTCTTAAATAAATCACAAATATGTTTGAAAACATATAAGGAAAAAAGGAAGAAAATAAAAGTTATACATGATTTGCTTATCCAGGACTAACTGCCATTGATCTTTTGTTGCATCTCCTTCCAGAATCATTTACTCATTCATTTATTCACCCCCCTCTTTATTATCAGATAAGTCTATGTAACTTAAAATGCTTATGCAATATTTAATCTACTTCATCATGACATATTCCACATGAATAAATATACCTCATGTAACATAATTCATAATGTTCTATGAGCATTCTTTTTATATGATATATCATGATTTCTGAGCCAATTGCCACTGATTTGAATTTGACAATATATATCAAAAGTCCCCATATGTCTGTCAGCTTGTCATGCTGAGGGAGCTTGTATGCTACTGTGATGCTAAAAGCTATGCCACTGGTATCTCAGATAGCAGCAAGGCCATCTGTGGTGGACAGATTTCAGCTGAGTTTCCATATTAAGACAGACTAGAGAGAAGAACCACGCAGCCCACGACCAAAACAATTAGCCATTAAAAACCCTATGAATAGCAGAGAAGCACTGTCAAATATAGTGCTAAAAAATGAGCTCCCAAGATTGGAAGGCCTTCAAGAAGCAACTGGGGAAAAGCTGCCTCCTCAAGGTAGAGTCAAGCCCCTGCGACCTCCAGTTGCTGATGGGGCATGACTCAAAATGAAAAGAAACATTGTGCCTGCAACATTGGGCTCAAACATGAAAAGATCCTGTGCATGGCACAGTGTCGGGCAGTGTTTCATTCTGTTGTATATAGGGTTGCTATAAGTCAGATATGACTTGATGGCACCTAAACAAACAAAACATATCAAAATCATGAAAAAGTACACATATTTTGACATAGAAATTCAGATCCTAGAAATGCATCTTTAGAAAATAATTATTGTGGTATACAAAGATTTAGTAAAAAAGCTGTTCACAATCTTGTTCAAAATTGTTAAAGTTAGGCTCTCTGCTTCCCAACTGCCATGATATGAGCCGCTCTCTCCACCACAGTTGCCCTGCCACGATGGACTGATACCTCTAAAACCAGGACCTCCCTTTGCTTACCAAATTGTGCTTCTAGTACTTCAAAATTTACATTCATTCCTTGTACTTGCACTACCTAAAATTCAACTTATTCATACTGTTTACTTAGTCACTTACTTCTCAGAAATACTCTTTAAATGTTCTGTGGATGATGACACAGGGTGGGGGCGTTCTAGCTAAGAATGATGGGAAACCTCTCTGCCTTGCAAGGAATGATGTAGGAATTAAGCCCTGTCCTACGGTCTATTAAAACACCTTGCAGGAACCAGTCAGAGGAGGATAGAGAGACTGCAGAACACAGAAAACCAAAGAGGAACTGGAGCCCACTGCTGAGCCTCAAGTCTGACCTGGGAGTCTGCTCCCAAAATTTTTCATTGTGTTATTGTTGTTAGGTGCCCTCAAGGTGGGTCTGACTCATAGCTACCCTCACAGGGTTTTCAATGGCTGTTTCAGGATTGCTTTGGGAGTACATTGTCATGTTCTTCTCCCATTTTTGTGGTGCTAGGGATTGAACACAGGTCCTTAGTGCAGAGCAGCACTCTACCAACTAAGCTAAACTCTAGCCCGTATTTTTCATTGTATCAATCAATAAGTTACTTTTGCTGTTGAAAAACAAAACCAAAAACAAATCAAAATTGTGAAAGTTAGAAATAATATAAATATCCAATAATTTTGGAAATAATTAAAGAAATTATAGTAAGTCTACAGTGGAATATTAATGCATCTCCCCTAATAATTATGCTTTGAAGAATTCCTAACCATGCCTGGTATGCACCTGTAATCTCAGTGACTGGGGAGGTTGAAGCGAGACGATTGTGCATTTGAGGCCAGAGGCAACCTACAAAATTTAGTGAGAACCTATCTCAAAATAAAAAATAAAAAAGGGGCAGAGAGTGCAGGTCAGTGGTAGAGCACTTGCCTAGCATGAACGAGACCCTGGGTTCAACCCTCAGTACTGCAAACAAACAAAACATAACCAGCTGCATGGGCAAATGTTAAATGAATAAGCAATGTAATTTCAAACTTGTAGTTTTAAAAATTCTGGAGTCACCTGAAACAATTGCAATAATGTAATTTTTAAAAAGATATTTCTTTAAAATATCAGGAAAATGTATCTGTGAATAATTTTCTTTTTTTGCAGTAATTGGAGTTTGAACCTAGGACCTCACACATACTTTGCAAGTTCCCTTCTACTGGGCTGCACCCCCAACCCAATTTTTATTTTTTATTTTGAGTCAGGGTCTCACTAAATTGTACAGGCTGCTTCTGGCTTACAATTTACAGTCTTCTTTGTCTTTGCATCCTGAGCCACTGGGATTACAGGCGCATGCCACCATGCCCAGCTCTGAATTACTTTTTAAATATGTAAGACCTCTTCGGAGAAAACTTAAAATTTTTATTAAATTCAGGTTGAAATACCTAAAAGAAAAGGAGGGTTAAAAAATGTTAATGGGTGGGAAGACTAAATATCTTAAAGATGTCAATACTCCTCAAATTAATTAGTAAATTCAATGCAATTTCATTGTTGATTTAAAATTTCTTTTGAAAGCAAAAGTAGCCATAACTAGCCAAAATAATTTTGAAGACAAAGTCCCTTGCTAGAAGATTATAAAGTCAAAGTAATCAAAAAGTTACAGCAATTGAACTATTGTTTCAGTGAAGGTATACTCAAATAAGAAATAGCAAGGAAAGCTCAGAATCAGATTCTTTGATATTGGAGAATTTCATATGTGATAGAGGTAGTTTTACCTACCACTGGGGGAAAAAAGAGGTATTTAAGTAATAACTCTGGAACAATATGCTTATCCATACGAAAAAAAGAAAATTATATTCCTTATTCACATAATAAACAAAATTCTCTTTCAGGAGGAATAAGTAACAAAATGTGAAAAAGGCAAAGCTTTAGCACTTTCAAAACAAAATACAGAATACAGATAAATAACTTTATGGTGTCTAGGCAGAGGAAAATTGATTAAGTTGACCTCAAAGCACAAATTATGAAGACAAAGTATGAAAAATTCCAGAATTTAAAAGTTAAAATTTTCAGTGAAACAAATGGCACCACTAAAAAAGCTAAGTTGAAATCCAGGTATGTTGGTGCACTTGGGGTATTGAAGTGGGAGGATCATGAGTTAAAGACCAGCCTGGGCTACACAGTGAGACCACCAGATTAATATATTGTCATACAATTAATTGGCATGGAGAAAATTAATTAATAATTAGAGTTCAGAAAATATAAAGAACTCATAAAAATCAATAAGAAAAGAGAGCCCAATGTTTCAGCACATTGTCATGCTGGGACTTCACTGCTAAAGTATTTGGACATTAAAATGTACATCTTTTACTTGTATCTCTCTGAGTGATCATCTCTTAATCAGATCAAATCTTTTTAATATTCATTTAGCCCATTTTCAGTAAATATTAAAAATGTCTTCTGAGTCCATAAGGGTTATCTGTACATGATTTAGGCTGAGAAGTTGGACTAGGTATGGCATTTATAATGTAAAATGTTCTAAATGGGGACTGAAGATGGAGCCCAGGGGTAGAATCCTTGCCCAGCATGTGTGAGGCTGTGGGTTTGAGCTCTGCCACACAGAAAAAAAAAAGAAAAAAACTCAGTAAAACTGTCAATACCTTAAATATAAAATAAATATAATAATGATTAGTCTTCTAAAGCAAGCCTTTTTTTTTTTTTTTTTTTGTAGTATTGGGAGTGAAACCCAACACTTCACACGTTAGGCAAGTGCTCTACCACTGAGCCACACTCCCATTACTTCCCACCATTTTTATTTTTTACTTTGAGTCAGGGTTTCACTAAATTGTGCAGGCTGCCTCTGGCCTGAAAAATTTGTGATCCTCCTGCCTCAGCCTCCCAAGTCACTGGAATTATAGGCAGGTGCCACAGTGCCTCGCTAAAGCAAGCTTTTAAAGATAAAAATAATTAGATATAATTCTGTATGTTTCTCACTCAGGTATTAGTTTGTTTTCCCTTGTTATAACAAGGTGCCTGAGGCTGGATAACTTATAAAGAAATGAAGTTTTTTAGCTCATAGTTTTGTTGTTGTTGTTAGGTGCCGTCGAGTCGGTATCCGACTCATAGTCGACCCTCTGTACAACAGGGGAAACACTATTGTCAGTGTTTCTCTGCTGTTCATAGGGTTTTCAATGGCAGATTGATTTTTGGGAGGGGGTTGCCAGGTCCTTCTCCCAAGCCTACAGCTTCCGGTTTTCCCAGGCGGTCTCCCATTTAGGTACTAACCAGGCCTGACCCTGCTTAGCTTCCGAGATCTGACGGGATCAGATGCCACAGGGCTACAGCTGCTCATAGTTTTAGAGAATGAAAAATCCAAGATTCAGCTCCCCCTGGTTCAGCTTCTGGTGAGGGTCTCAGAGAGACTAAGATCATGGCAGGGTGCACATAAGAGAGATCACATGAGACAGCAAGCCAGAGGATGAAGATAAACCGGTCTTTGTCTTTTAAAACATCTTACTCTAAAAGGAAGTAATTGGGGGTCCCAAAAGAACTACATTGATCCCTTTTGAGGAAAGTGTCCCCAATGACTCAGCTGTCTCCCTCTAGGCTCCACATCTTAAAGATTCCACCATCTTAGCATACCAGAGTGAAAACCAAGCCTCCAACTCATGAACCCTTGGAGGAACAAATCACCCCTAACCCATAACAGTGCATAAAAATGAAATAATCCATCCAAGATTCCTAGGCAGTAAGTGAAGAGTGAGGCTCCTATATTTTACTCTTGATCAGAACTCATATTTAATAAAATGACTTTTCTGCATAGCAAAATAGCCCAAATATTTAAAAACAAAAACATGTTTTACAACAAAAATTGAAATTACATAAAAACCTTTGCCCTAAAGGAGCAAATGGCCTTTCAAAATTATATTAAATATTAAGCTTTTAAAACATATACATCACACTTCTTATATACAGTTATTTTGGTATGAATTAGAAACTATAAAAATAACAAAAAATCAATAAAACTAAAAGCTAAGAAAAAAGAGAAATGACTAAAATAAATAAAATCAGAAATAAAAGGAGATATTATAAATGATAACACAGAAATACAAAGGATCATCAGAGACTACTAGGAACTCATGAATTATGACACAATGACCTATTCATTCATACACCAAATAATTTCATAACCAAGAAGAAATGGATAAATTCTTAGACACATATAAAATACCAACACTGAATTATGAAGAATGGATCAATTATGACCAAGAAGATTGAAACAATAATAAAAAGCCTCTCATCAATTAAAAGTTCAGGACTCAATAGCTTCACTGCTGAATATTTTCCAACTTTTAAAGAAGAACTAATATTAGTCTTTTTCAAACTCTTCAGCAAAATTGAAGGAAGGGAATTCTTCTAAACTGATTTCTACAAAGCCAGCATTAGCCTAATATCAAAGCCAGAGAAAGCTACAAGAAAAACAATTATAGGCCAATATCCCTGATAAATATAAATGTAAAAATTCTCAACATAATACTAGCAAAATAGATTTCAACAGCAGATTGAAAGCCTCAGTCACCATGATCAAGTGTGATTTAGCAGGGAACACACAAATGGCTCAACATGTACAAATCTATAAATGGGATATGCTACATTAATAAAAATAAAGGGTAAGAAACATACAATCATCTCAATAGATGAAAAAACTGCATTTGACAAAATTCAACATCCTTTCATGATAAAACTAATAAATTAGGTACATAAAGAATAGATCTCAGGGCATTAAAGTTCGTATATGAAAAACCTACAGCTAATACTGTATTCATAGGGAAAAGTTGAATGTTCTTCATCTAAGATCAGAAACAAAACAAGAATGCTGACTCTTGCCATTCCTATTCAACATAGTACTGAAAGTCCTAGCCAGAGCAATTAGGTAAGAAAAAGAAATAGAGATATCTGAATTAGAAGGAAGAAGTTATATTGTCCCTGTTGGCTCTTTAAATATTCCTATATATGGAAAACCCTGAAGACTTCACACATACATACAAAAATTATTAGAACTAATAAACAAATTCAGTAATTTCAGGATGTAAAGTCAGCATAAAAAAAAACAGTGTTTCTATATACTAACAATGAACTGCCCAAAAACTAAATCAAGAAAACAATACCCTTTACAATAGCCACAAAAAATAAACTGAGAAATAAATTTAACCAAGGAGGTGAAAACTAATGAATTAAATATTGATAGAATAAACTAAAAAACACACAAATAAATGGAAATATATCCTATGTTCATGGATTAGAAAAATTCATGTTGTTGAAATGTCCATACCATTTATAGATTCAATGCAATTCCTATCAAA
>VMDO01014047.1:0-55991 GCA_007922755.1 Pedetes capensis | reverse complement strand
TTCCTGTAGTGGTCTTTGTTTTTATCTTGTTAGAACAATTACATGCATTTTCTAGACCATTTAAATTGACACCATTCTTACCTCCCCCCACCTTTTATTTTGATCCGACCTTTGAATAGGATTTTTCCTTCTTATAATATTGAATCAGTGGTTGCAAAAACAGCTTGGTACTGGCACAAAAATAGGCCTGAAGATATCTGGAACAGAATAGAAGACCCGGAAATTCCTCAACACACCTATAGCCACCTGATTTTCGACAAAGGAGCAAAGCAAGTAAACTGGAAAAAGGACAGCCTCTTCAACAAATGGTGCTGGGAAACATGGTCATCCGCATGCAGAAAAATGAAAGCTGACCCCCATCTCTCAAAATACTCAAAAGTTAACTCAAAATGGATAAAAGATCTCAACATAAAACCAGAAACTTTAAAACTTACAGAAGGCAAGATAGGCAATACACTCCATCATATAGTCTTAGGAAAGTATTTCCTTAATAGGACTCCAATTGCTCAAGAAATTGCAACAAGAATAGATAAATGGGATTACATGAAATTAAAAAGCTTCTGCACCGCAAAAGAAACAATTAACAGAGTCAAGGAAACCCCCACAGAATGGGAAAAAATCTTCACATTTTATACATCAGATAAAGGTCTAATTACTAGAATTTATAAAGAACTCAAGAAAAAAACTCTCCCCAAAACAAACAACTCGATACACAAATGGGCAAAGGAACTGAGTAGACAGTTCTCAAATGAAGAGGTCCGTAAAGCCATGAAACACATGAAAAAATGCTCAACATCCCTAGCCATTAGGGAAATGCAAATCAAAACAACTCTGAGATTTCACCTTACACCAGTAAGAATGGCCAGGATCAATAAAACAAACAACATCAAATGCTGGCGAGGTTGCGGGGAAAAGGGAACACTCTTACATTGTTGGTGGAGCTGTAAATTGGTCCAACCACTGTGTAAATCAATATGGAGGTATCTTAAAAAACTAAGAATAGATCTACCATATGACCTAGCTATAAAACTATTGGGAATATACCCAAAGGGAGATGGGTCATCATACCAGAGACACCTGCATCTCCATGTTCAATGCAGCGCTTTTCACAAAGCAAGGATATGGAATCAACCAAAGTGCCCTTCAACAGAAGAATGGATAAAAAAACTATGGTAAATATACACAATGGAATACTACTCAGCAATCAAGAAAAATGAAATAAGGTCATTCGCAGCAAAATGAATGGAATTAGAGAAAATTATTTTAAGTGAACGAACCCAAGCTCAGAAAGAGAAACACCACATGTTCTCACTCCTATGTGGGAGCTGATTCAATATTACAAGAAGGAAAAATTCCAATCACTTTTTAAGAACCATCTACAAATTCTACTTCAGCTATATAACTAAGTCACTAAACTGACATGCTTTTGTTCTTATTTCTGAATTTCTACAGTAGTTATAATTGATTTGAAAAGAATCACAAGATGTATTATAAAATGTTACATGGATACTATTGATTACTTTCTTAAAAGTTGAGTTTACCTCTACTTACTAGACTGTGAGCTTCTTCATAATAGTAAGAGGGCATATTTTAAGTGTTTAATATAGCAATTCCATAACCCTGATGTCAGGCCAGTATCCCCTAACTTAATGAATTTTAGATTTAAATGCTTTAGGAAAAAAATTTAATAACTTCAAAACCCTAATTTCTTCACATCAAACTGTCCTTTATATTTCTTTTGGTTCTAACAGTTAATTTGTAACATGCTTCTAACATTCAAAAAGACAGGCAGCCCTTTTCCTCAAAAAAAAAAAAGAAAAAAAAACTATACCCACATCTATTCACATAACATAGACACATATCTCAGCTACATGAGAATGGTGGGGTGGAGTGAACAAATAGAAGAATCTATTCATTATTATATAGTAATCTTTACCCATGAACTATGGCAAAGTTTATTATCATACAAGGAAGCATTATCCCTAATTTATCCTGAAACTAAATTTCTATCAATAGTCAAACATAATGTAAATGCCAAAAGAAAACTTTCAAACTAAATAATGAGCCCTGCAGATGCAAAACTACTGTCCTACCTTTGATCAACAATTTAGTGCTTTAATTGAGAAAAGCTGCTTGGCAGAGTAGTTATAAGGAAACTTTCCCAACTCAGACTTGAGTTTCGTTCCAAGCTCAGAAACTTACTAGCGCTCTTGATCAAGTTACTTAATCTCTCTAACTCTCAAAAAGTTTTGTATGTGTAGCTATACAAAAAAAATATTATGGGCCTTTAAGTGTTTTGTTAAGACTTCACATACACCTTTAGATAATACTTCACATCTTTAAGTAAAAATACAAACCATTAAGATTCAAGATGCATTCTGGTTCCCTATTTCATGGTCTGTAATTTCAAACAGATCGTTCAACAAGGATTTATGTATAAGATACTATACTAAGCACTGGGTACAAAAACAGTAAGATATGGTTCTGTCCACGAAGAGCTTATAGTCTAGCAGAAAAGTCTGAGCAGCTAGAACACAGGCTCACAGATGGCGTGAGGAACAGTTGACTTCTCAGCTGTCATGTTGATGGCTGACTGGCTGTAGGAGATGGCAGCCCTGGAGTGTTCCTGCACCATTTCCTCGTGGTCCATGTCACTGGCGGAGGTGGAGCGGGCCCGGAGCGAGAGTGCGGGCCCCAGGAGGGGCCAGAGCAGAGGCCCGCCCGGGGGCCGCTCCCCAGCACCGATGCCAGCAGCATTGTCCTGGTCCTTTGTCCAGATGGGCAGCTGCCAGAGCTGAGGATGGGAATACACAGAGGCATCCCACTTTCTTTTAAACTCTAGCATGAACTATAGTCTCAAACACAATCAAAGGTGATGTTTATTTTTTTAACTAAACACATCCTGTAGATTTCACAAAATAATTTTGTTCCTTCAAAAATTAAGACTAAAATCTTTATTTCAAAGGTGTGTGAGGTAGTAGTGGTGGAGGGCTAGTTTTATCTGTAAGACGAAGTAAATATGATTTGTGCAAACATTAAAGAAAAAAAAGTCCTCGTGGTACTATGTTGACCCATAACAACCATGACTAGAAACAAAGATAATTCAATTGCTCACTGAATAAACATTTAGTAGCTGCCTTTATGTGAATAATACTGTGAAAGACACTATGGTAAAAATGATAATAAAATAAGACAGACCTGCATCAAGAAGTTCCTAATCAGACTGAAGAATACATGCTGGCAATACCAATCACATCCAATTAGTACCTACAATAGAACAGGAATATGGAGGAGGGACCCCTAGTCATTGTCTGTCAACCCTTATCACTTCATAACAATACAAAGAATGTTATTTGCATAGCCAAGGACTTGAGGTAACCCAGTTGTTAGGCTAGTAGAAGTCCTGCCCTAAGGGCTGAAGACATGATTAGCAGTTTGAGAGGGAGCCTGTCAGGCCAGCTTAACCCCCCATACATCCCTATGGCCTCTTACTTTACCTGCCTAGTACTACTGACTTTGACAGTTCAGCATGGAACATTTCTATTACCACAGAAAGCACTATTGAATAATATTGTGATCTACAACTTCATTAACCAATTTACAATTCTGATCAAATACAAAATTAGCAATAACTATAAAAAAGCATAATACTGATGAATGCAAACCAGCCATAAAAGCAATGAATGGCTAAATACACACTACACCATCAATGAACATCAGCCATGCTAAATGAAAGAAGCCAGATATTAAAGTCCACATTATTATATGATTTTATTTATATGAAATGTTCTGAAAACATAAAATTTTAGAAATAGATCAAGGTTGTCTAGAGCTAAGAACGGCAGAAGGAAGTAACTGTATTCAGGTAGCAGTGATCTTTTGGGGGTGACAGAAATGTTCTAAAATAGGACTGTGGTGCTGGTTACACAGTGTGACAGTTATTAAAAATCGTTGGCTTGTGGCTTAAAATAGGTGAATATTATGTTGTATAAATTTTACCTTAATAAAGTTTTAAAATAGCAGTACACTGAAAAAGCATTGAAGCTATCTGTGAAATTTACTTTTCAAAATTTTTTTTTTTACCATAAATGTATACATTTACAGAAATAACAGAAATCAAAGCCTCTTCTACAATAGAATCCAAAGACTCAGATAACACTCCAATGGCACCTAGTGATATAGGATAAAGTTTCTTTTCTTTTCTAAATTTTACACAATAACATTTCACTAGCTTGAGAGAGTTTAAGGCTTACAGAAAAACTATGAAAAGTAATTGTAGTTCCCAGTCCCATGACATAAGGAATGCTCACAAAGAATAGCAGGATCTGAGGAATCCCACCAAGGGCCACGGGAAGCATCACTCACTATGTACCTACTATGCCTGTTCCAGATGCCGTGCCCTGAATACTCTACACAGTTATATCAGCCTGGCTTTGTTCCACAGGGCTTCATGGTAGAACACATCTTAAATATTACAGGAAAGAAGGCATTTCTCATACACAAAAACATTTTCTCATAATAGGGGAACAAAATTTGTTTTCTTTTTGTCATTTTGTTTAACAGATTTGACTTTTCAATTGATAAAATAATATAAACTATACCACTTTAAAGTGAAAATATGTGAAGCACATCCCTCCCCCCCAAAAAAAATAGAAAACTTTCAATAAAGATGTAGAATTACAGCTCATTTCATCTTTCAAAGAGATTCAAATTCTGGGTGTTACCTAACATGTTCAAAGTGTCTTCTCCACTAATTTTATGATGTGTATTTTTTATTCAATCCTCAGTTTGAAACTGTCATAATATATATCATAAAACTGTTCTAGGACTTATTCATTCAACAAACATGGAAATAAATCATTTATATGCTATGTTAGTGCATATTTCTGTAACTTAGAAAATGAAATGAAAACAGGTTATATTGAAATGCAAAAAGCCAGGATATACCTTAGATTTCATCTAGTTCAACTCATTCCCAAGCAGTTCTCATGACAGAGTAGACACCTCAAAAAACAATCTGTGAATCCTAGGTCAGAGGTCTTCTCACTGCACTCTTACCTCCCTAGCTTAAAACATGTACACAAATGCACACACTAGCATTAGTAAAAGTAGTTGTGAATTACAGAGTATCAGAGACTTCAAAGGTATGTAAGACTAACTCCTATCCCCAGAGGCTTATCAGATCGTTATATAGCCTTTTCTTCAAAATAAACTACATTCATAATTAGGTCCAATACTATTCTTTTTCATGAAGAGATTTCAATTTTCTTACTGTTTTCAATTCTAAAAAAAGTATTTTAAATAACAGTATCCATACATTAATAAAGATCTCATGGTTAAACAAAAAAGCACAGCTAACAAGAAAAATATATAAAAACTGTCAGAATCTAAATTTGTTTTCAACATAAAACAAATGAAATCAAGTTATCATAAATGTGCCTAGTATCAAGTATATACTTAGACAGATGCAGTAAACTCTTATGCACAGTATATAAACGTTAATGAAGAAATTTATATTCAAATAACACTATTAAGTCACAAGTCATGATCATAACAATGAAGTTAGTGAATTAAAAAAACCAAGGATTAAGATTGCTCTCAATTATTTACCATATATTGGTAAACAAAATTTTCCCCTTAGCTAGCAGAACACAGAATTTTAAAAGCCAACTTAAGAAAAATATACTTTAGGGGCTTAAAATACATCCTGGTCTCTCCTACATGAAAATAGAACATTGTCATCAACAGGAAAAAAGACTAGAATAATGAGACCACATGCCACCTGGCTCTTGATCATACTGCCCATAGTCCAAAGGGTGTGAATAACTTATTAGATTACCAGTGAACTCGAAGTCTGAGAGGGAAATGTAGTCCAAAGAATACTCCTATCTACTTACTTGTAAATTCTCAAAGTGGGAAGAAATTTAATCTTTTAAGGATATTTCTAAAAGACTGTTGAATCATTCATACTGACATCATCACCCTCTCCTATGGAATATGGAAACAGCTAAAGCTCTATAATCTTTCAGGGAAAAGAAACTTAAAATAGATTCCAACTGATTACGTTATTTATAAAGATGAAACTTTCTTAGATGCTAACAATTATTTTAAAAGATGGCAACAGCCATGCAGAGCTAGCTCAAAGTACTTCCAATGAAGCAATGGCTCTTTCGTTTATGTGCTGCTGCTGTTAGGTGCCATCGAGTCGGTATCTGACTCATAGCGACCCTTATAAGGTTTTCAATGGCTGATTGTTTCAGGATTGCCTTGGAGTGGATTGCCAGGTCCTTCTCCCACTTTTGCGGTGCTGGGAATTGAACTCGGGACCTCAGAGACTGCAGTGCAGCGCTCTACCAACTGAGCTAAATCCCAGACCCTCTTTCGTTTATAGGACTCTTTAAATTTTAGAAAATGTTGCCATTTTTTCTTTGAATATTACCCCTTCCTCATTTCCTCCTTTTTCTCCTGCTATTGGATTACTGGATGATTCTCATTTTATCCTTCAGGTTTCAATGTCTCTTGCATATTATTAACTATTTTATCTCTGTGTCTCAAGACAAAAAGTAAAACTAAAAAAAAAAAAAAAACCAACCAAACACAAAAAAACAGCCTTGGGTTTGGATGTGACTCAGTGGTAGAGTACTTACAAAACCATGCATGAGGCCCTTGGTTCAACCCCATAGTACCACAAAAACAAAACATAGCAAAACAAACAACAAAAACAGTGCTGTGATAAATAACCTACTGTGTGTCCTTTCTTATTTTTACCAGTGTAAAACATTGAGACATATCCCTGGAAGAAGAGTTGGTGAGCCAAATAGGAAATATAAATGTAATTTTTCTAGATATTGCTAAATTCCCTTCCCTAAAATTTATAATATTGTGCATTTCATCTAACACTGTTTGAGTATCTACTTCCCCAATTCCACCCACACCATCATCAACAGAAGGCAGCTTGTCAAACTTTTTAATTTCTGTCAATACAATTGTGAGAAATGATCTCAGTGTAGCATGTTTGCATATTTCTTTATCAGTATAAAAGTTTAGCATCCTCTATTTTTAAAAGTCACAGGCAACTCTTTTTCTATAAGCTATCTGTTCATATATCTTGCCAATTTTCCTATTGAGATAATAGTTTTATTTCTATTTTTAGGAATATTAACACTTTGTGATGTAAGTTATAAATATTCTTTTTTGAAATTTGTCACATGATTATTTTGTTCTTGACTTACCTTTTCATCTATATAAAAGTTATTTTTATCTTCAAATATATCACTATTCACTTTCTTAAAATTCTGGTTTCTGAGTTATAATCAGAACTTATTCTACTGCCAGCCTCAGAGGAATTCATCAATTTTTTCTCTAGTATATGTTTTTATTTTTGTACAGTACTAAAATGGTTCATTTGTAATTTATCTTTGGTATAATGCAAACAATAAATCTAATATTATCCCTTCCTTTGTACACTGAATATCCATGAATATCCATTTCCTCATTTTCAATTCTGCCTCATTAGTTTATCTTTTTAAGTAGCAATCCCAGTATAGAGGCTTATGTTTCAGTAACTCCTAAGCTACTACTCTCCTCCACTGCTCTTCTATTGAGGATTTTCCATATTATTCTTATTTCTTACCAAAGAAATTTATAAACAACATGCCTAGCTACAGGAAAACACATACACACACATGCACACACACAGACAAACATGATAAAGTTATAAATTAAGGGTAGTGATTAATTTATGATGTTGAATGTAAAAGCTAAGAATAAAGACTAGAAGTCTTTATCAACAAAATAACTTGTTAAACTTTTTTTAAAAAGTCTTAAAATATCTTGCCCTTCTGTGCTTGTGAAAAGACATAGGTTGAACCCAGGAACTTTGCTACATTAACACAGGGATTTTTTTATTTAAACAAACCTACATTAACTAGCAAGGAAACACAATCTACTTCTATTATATCATGTATTATGTAAAATAACCGATTTGAAAAAACCAAAATGATCAAATAAGAAAGCACAAAAGGCACTAATAATGTACTTGCTCACCTTCCTTTTTTAGCCATTTCACAATGTTCCCTTGTTCCATTGTAGGAGACAGTGATGGCATTAGTATCTTAATAGGATCAACTGAAATCGAAAATAGAAAAAGTTAGACCCACACACAAAAATGCACCTCATGTAGCATCAACATAAGTAAATTAATATTAAATTCTACTTAGGAGGGTATTCCAAAGTCTAAACTTTCTAAAAGGTAAATGAATGTCCAGTAAATACTGTAATAAAACATAAAATTCTCAACCTTGTTTTAAATAAAACTCTTATTTTGGAATACTTTCAGCTTTTTTTCATAGTTCCTCAGGCTTCTATGCAGTTTCATGCCAAGTGCTCAGAAGTTAAAAAAAAAAAATAGAAGAAAGGAAAGAAAAAGAAAGAAACAAAGAAAGAAAAAAAGAGAAAGAGAAAAGAAATGAAAGAAAAATTTGAGATTTTATTTCCTTTCCCCTTTCTCTCTGCAAAAAAATGAAAAGAATACAAATTTACAGGTAAAATGAGTAAAAGAAAAGGCAAACAAGAAACAACACCAAAACAGGTTTCTAATTGCTTATAGCAGAATAACCAAGATTTTGATTTAAGAAGTTGGTTGTTTTACTTTCCTCTGGTATTATAGTATTCAATCTTCAAAGACTACTGCTTCTAAGTATGAACAAGAGAGTTTGCTTTATGAAGGATGATCAGGCAAGACAACCTAAGTGGTTAAACTCACCTCAGATTTTATCCCCTACAATTTAACTGGCAATGCAAAAAAAGCAGACTTCAAACCTGTAAGACCTCTCAGTGAAGCATAGCTACTTTTTCCTGAAATATTGAAAAAAGAGACACTACATACTTGTGCAGCTGCTCTTCCTGATAGTTATTCACTGTCCGGGACCACATTCAAAGAGCACACCACTTTTAGATTACAATTTACATGGAGTTTATATTAGTAAACATCATATTAACAAATTACATCCCCTGAAGTCTTCCAAAGAGCATATTATCTCCTCAGATTACTCAGCTCTCAAGATCCAAACAAACAAAACGCTGCAGCATAGCTAACATTCTTTCAAATGTGGAAGAGGTCACAATGGGATTGTTTTCTATTTTTCTCCCCATTATTGTTTTAGTGTTAAATCCACAAGAATTTAAGACACTCATGTTAAGTGAAGCTAAATATTTCCTTTGGGAATTATAACTAATTTCATATAATTAAAAATGGAGAATTCCTATGGCTTCATGTTAAGGCCACTTCCATTCCTTTCAAAGTATGTTGTTGTTGTTAGGTGCCGTCGAGTCAGTATCCAACTCATAGTGACCCTCATAGGGTTTTCAATGGCTAACTGTTTTGGGATTGCCATGGGAGTGGATTGCCAGGCCCTTCTCCCATTTTTGCAGTGCTGGGAATTGAACTCAGGACCTCAGAGACTACAGCGCAGTGCTCTACCAACTGAGCTAAATCCCAGCCCTTCAAAGTATATGTTGTTAAAAGAAAGTCACTGTCTATCTTCACTTCTTTTATTCCTCTCTAAAGAACTAGGGTCAAGCTTAAAGAATTGAAAAAAAAAAATTCAAGCCTCAAGTGGCAATAGTAAAGGATTCTATAGCAAAAATATTAAATGATGTAGGAAACATCAAAAGAAGATGGAAAGAATATGCAGAGTCATTATACAAAAAAGAATTAGTGGATGATTAACCATTTCAAGAGGTAGCATATGTTCAGAAACCAATGGTACAGAAGGAAGAAGGGGAAGCTGCCTTGAAGGCACTAGTGAAACACAAGGCTTGAGGAACTGATAGAATATCAATTGAGATGTTTCAACAAACAGATGCAGCATTGGAGGTACTCACTTGTTTCTAACAAGAGATGTAGAAAACAGCTACCTGGCCAACTGACTGGAAAAGATCCATATTTGTGCCTATTCCTAAGAAAGGAGATCCAACCAAATGCAGAAATTATCGAACAGTATCATTAGTATTACATGCAAGTAAAATTTTGCTAAAGACCATTCAAAAGCACCTGTAGCAATATATGACAGGAAATTGCAGGAAAATCAAGTGGGATTCAAAAGAGGGTGTGGAGCCAGAGATATCACTGCTGATGTCAGGTACTAGCTGTAAGTAGAGAATACCAGAATAATATCTATATATGTTTTATTGACTATGCAAAGGCATTTGACTGTGTGAATCATAACAAATTATGGATAACACTACAAAGAATGGGAATAACAGAGCACTTAAGTGTACTCATGAGGAATCTACATATGGACCAGGAGGCAGTCATTCAAACAGAACAAGGAAACACTACCTGGTTTAAAGTCAGGAAAGGTGTGTGTCAGGCCTGTATCCTTTCACCTTATCTCTTCAATCTCCATGCTGGGCAAATAACTCAAGAAGCTGAACTTTATGAAGAAGTATGTGGCATAAAGATCGGAGGAAGACTCATTATCAACCTGCCATATGCGGATGACACAACTTTGCTGACTGAAAATGAAGATTTGAAACACTTACTGAAGATCAAAGTACACAACCTTCAGTATGGACTGCACCTCAACATCAAGAAAAAAAAGTCCTTGCACCTGGGTCAGTAAGCTACTTCATGACAAATGAAGAAAAGATTGAGGTTGTCCAAGATTTTGTTTTACTTGGTTCTATAATCAACACCCATGGAATCAGCAATCAAAAATGAAAAGATTCATTGCTTTGGGAAAAGCTGTTGCAAAAGACTTCTTTAATGTGTTGAAAAGTAAAGATGTCACATTGAAGCTGAAGGTTGTTCCTGATTCACACCATGGTATTTTCAGAATTTGCATCATATGTATGTGAAAGCTCAATAGTGAATAAGGGAGACACAGGAAAAGAATTAATTGATGGTTTTGAATTATGGTGCTGGACATGAATATTGAATATACCATGAACTGTTGAAAGAACCAACAGATCCATTCTAAAGGAAGTGCAACCAAAGTGCTCCTCAGAAGCAAGGACAGCTAGATTGTGTCTTACACATTTTGGATATGTTGTCAGGAGGGACCAATTCCTGGAGAAGTACATCATGTGGCAGGTCAACAGAAAAAAGGAAGATCTTCAACTAGATAGATTGGCACAGTGGGTCCAACAATAGGCTTAAATATAAAAAACACCACATGCATGGCATAGTGCTGGGTAGTGTTTCACTCTGTTGTACATAGGGTTGCTATGAGCTGGACCTGACTCAAAGGCACTTAACAATAATAAGGGAATATGAAAAAACATACATATCCTTGTCATCATTTTCTCTTAAGGGCCTCCTGTCTATGGGAAACGTGTTTTCCTCTCAGCTCATCCATGGGCTGGGCATTAAGGAACTTGCTTTTCAAAGACAGATTCACAGGCCCACCTCTTTCTGTTCCTGCCATTAGGGCCACTGGGCATGAGACAATCATATATTTGTCTTTGCTTTGTACACAGAAACTTTCTCCTTCAAATAAAAAACTCAAAGTCTAAATGTGATTGTACTGTGAAGTTCAACTATAGAAGGCTACAGATCTATGTCATATTCTTTAATCCAACCTTACCACCAGCATTTGGACTCCATCCATCCATTTGATCTCCATGCATCTGACTCTTTTCCCCCTCTCTCAAATTAAAAGAAAACTAGAAAAGTAGAATTCTCACTCATAATGGCCCAGCAATGATAGAGCCCAAACTAAACTCCAAATCAACACTCCCATTTCATCAATGAGAATACAATTCAGATTAAGGGATTTGAATCTCCCTGCATAACTCTTAAAGCTGTCCTCTACTATACTGTGTTACTTTGGGTCTCAGTGATTTAATCACTGTTATTTACAACCTGTTCACCCAGAAATTCAAACACAGCAAAACAGACATAACTCCATTTGAGTATTCTTCATATGTCTAAGGAAATATCCTAGTAAGCCCTTTCTCTACCTTGGCCACAAAAAATTACCCTATTAAGAAACCACTTTTACTTTTGACAATGAGTATTTCAAGTACAGAGGACAACAGCTAATCTTAAAGTATATTACACGTTAGAAATATGGGAGAAAAAAACACTCACAATGGGTTACTTAACTCCTAATTCACTATTAAAACAGTTATTTTGGAAGACACTGAAAAATATAGGCTATTCAACACCTGTCTGCTGTGACTTTCAATAACTATGGCTATAACAGTGTCATTTCATCTCCAAAGTACCTCTAGTTGAAATGCAAATTATTACCAGAATGTAGCTTTAAAAGTCTTTATATTCTCAGTAAAATAAATCCCTGTGATCTAAACCAGGCACATTAAGATATTAGACAGAAAACAATGCAAATCCTTGTTCACAACCTCAGTACATAGGTATGTATGAAACAATGGGATATCAAATTCTTGAATGAACTGGAATTAGGGAAGTCCATTTAGGGAACACACACATGTGTGCACGCGCATGCACGCACACACACACACACACACACACACACACACACACACAGAGAAATTTACTGTACACTGGAACATTAGTGATGTAATTCCAAATTCAAAGCATAACAATTCTGTACTTGCAACTGCAAGACTTCTTAAAGTGTTCAAAATTTAATACATTAAACCGGGTGTGGTGGTACATGCCTGTAAATCCCAGCACTCAGGAAATTGAGGCAAGGGGATCAAGATAGTTCCAGGCCAAACTGGGATACACAGTGAGACCCTATCTCAAAACTCCAAAACAAAGCAAATACAAAACAAAACAAACAAAACCCTTAATACACCAAACACATTTTGAAAAATGAGATTTCTAATTATTCCTAGATTATGTTGTGTGCCTATTATCTTTTTTGTTTTTTACATGGCTTGACAAGGTAAACAAATGAAAATATTTGCCTAATGAATGTATTACCAAGCCAGGGCACAGGCCTGTAATCTCAGTGGCTTGGAAGGCTGAGGCAGGAGAATTGAAAGTTGGAGGCCAGAGCTAGCCTAGGCAAATTAGCAAGATTCCATCTCAAAAACTAAAAAATAAGCTGGGGGCACAGTTTAGTGGTTCAGTGCTTGCCTAGCATGCATGAGACCCCCAGTGCAGGAAAAGAGAGAGAGAGAGAGACAGACAGACAGACAGACAGACAGAGAGACAGAGAAAAGAAAAAGAATGCATTGCCAGCTCAACCCTTAGTATTTATTTTTTAAAGCTCAGTGACAAATGTTCTTCTATTAAAAAGAAAAAAAGGAAAAAACAAACTAATATTGGTAAGAAATCTGCCTCTTCCTGAAAAGCATAATGGAAAAAAAAAAACCAGCAATGTTGCTTCTATTAACAAGTTCACACATGGCATTATGAGACAGAATATCCCATAATCACATACATATTAATCTATTAAATAGAGTTCCACTTCAAAGAAGCAAAATAAATAAACCACAATGCTTCTATATCCAGATTCCAATTTATGGCCAATACTAAATCAGTTCTCTCAAAACAAAGTCTCTCTTCAATATTTTTACACTTTGGTTCAGTTGCCATGATACAATTCATATTTAATTTATGATTCTATCTCCTATTATAATGTCTCACCAAAGAGACCTTCACATTTCCATTATTCTTGACATTAAGGACTACATTATGAAACTTCTGCATTTATTATTACTTTCCAAAATACAATATCAAGAACCTCAAAATTTTTCATATTTTAAAAATAAAAAGAAATATAACCATTCCTCATAGAGTCACCCTTCATGGATGAATTGAAATTGCTTCTCTGAATAATGATAATGAAATATAAAAGCCCTTTAATAGATCACTGTCCTTACTCTGAAATGAAGGTGAAAAAAGCAAGAAAGATATTTTGGATATCTCCACTATCCAGTACTCTCACTTGATTGATTATTATGGCTTATTATGAAAAGTAAAATGTACAATATATTCTCTGATTACTTTAGCCAATCTACCCTCAGACTGTCATGCTAGAAAAACCATTTCAAAACATAGGGATGAATTCATTAATAAGAGTACATATCTCATTCTAGTATGTCTTCTTTGACTGGAACATTATATACATCTTTTCTAAATGTATTTTTCTGATGGGAAAGTAATTATATAATCATAATATCAGTTTGGGAGTCAGAGTTGCACATAATTAATGTCTGCCCTTTATGGCTGCTGTAAGCTTTATTAAGACAGTATGAGCTTTCTAGACTTTCTGAAATGGAATTAACCTACTCCTATTTTATTTAATTTCTATTAAAAATTAATAATAGCCTCACCTTCATTCTGGCAAATAGTACATTCTACAGATCTGTCAAACTGAAAAGGCCTTGAAATGTACACTATTTCCTACTAATATCAACTGGCACAACTATGGGTAAGAATAAAAGAAATTTAAGAATAATGGAAATGAAGTTTTTGTTCAACTGGTTATACAGGTTATTTCAATTAGTACTCAAAAAATACTCAAAATTTAGTTAGAATTTAATGCTTTTATAATAATTTAGCATTTTCTTTTGATAAAGTTAGCAAATTATACCTAATTGGCTTGCAAGTATACCATCCTACAGCACATATCAAAACATGTGTATTTCTAGTAGCTTATATTTAAACATACTAATTTTAAAAGTAACAATCTCCCAAATCATTAGAACTGTCTTAATCTCTTTTTGCTTCAACAGAAGGATACAATAAATGGCAACTGCTTAGTATACTGCTACTGTACTTGCTATAACAGACACATGAGTAATCTATCAATCACTGAATTTTATAGTAATTTAGGTAATTTCTATATTTCTTCCAAATATACTTTTCCAACTATTCTACAACATAATTCTGACTTTAACTTCAAATATAGTATACTAATTTAAGTCTATTTCTTGCTCCCTAAAGTACCTTTTTATCCTAAGAACAAAATACTCATATTTCAGTAAAACTGATTATAACAAAAATTTAAACTGAGGATATATACACGAATTCTAAAAAAGTCACTGGATTTAAAAATTAATATAAGCAAACTCTTAAAATACAAATGCAGAACAAACTGGTTTGTGGTTAATATGAAGCAGATCTAAGTTCCATTACTCTGACTAAAGTAATTAAGGAAAGTGAGTAGTTTATATATGAAATAGATTAGGCTTCATGCTCTAGCCCATTTATAGGACTATAACCCAAGCACACAAAAATTGTGAAATGAATAAAAGCCAAATGAAGAAGTAAATTACCTAGTTTCTTCTTTGTGTGGCTCCCTGTCCCTACCATTAATTTGCTGTTTCTTTAATAGGGAAAACAGATCACTCATTTAATTTCCTCTCATTCCAATGCACTAACTAATAAATTGAACCTTTAAAATTGCTGTTTAATAAAACAATTCTGCCATCTGCAGGCTGGATGAAATAAAGCAGAATAAGATAATTTGAAAATCAGCACCAGGGCACAGAATATCAAAATAGTAGCTTTGAATAAATGGAGCTACAGCATTTTTTTAAACAAGTGCTTATCATGTAAGTTCTCTTTGTTTAAAGATATTCTGGTGTGGTACTAGCATAAAAATAGATTTAAAATGGCCATGGGCCACAAGAAAAACAAATGCACAACAAGTTTGGGTGAAAACAGCATTTACAAGTCTTGACTGGCAAGCTAAAAACAACAATAGTCCACAAATAGCACACATGGCATAATCCAATTTCTATCTACCCAGCTTATAAACACACAGGGACTAAAATGATATACCCCAAAATGAAAATACTAGTTATCTCTAGTTAGTGGTATCATAATAGGTGCTTTTTATTTGTTTGTTATAAAATAATTTTGTACAGGAATTTCATCCAATTTCACTCCCTCACCAAAACTTACCTAACACTAAGTAAAAAAATATACTTTCTGATTTTCCTATTTTTGAACAGATACCAACAAGAAAAGGCAAAAGAATAACAGCATACAGCTTTGAAAACAGAAATGCAAACAGAGGCATAATAATTGACTAATGAGATCATACAAAGCAGAATCTTAAGCCAGGGAGGATCTGGGTAATGCTGCTTGAGAAGCGGTTGTGTACCTAGATCCCTCAGGCTAGTAGTACGGAATGACCCTATCCTCCTTCAAAGAAGACTAGAGATTGCTTTCTCTGGAGAGGATAAAAAGAAGACCTTTGGAATGGAGGTTGAACCTATATGGCAAGGGAGATAGAAAATCTGTAAAATTAAGTTAACAAAAAAATTTAGCTGATGGGACTGACATTACAGAAAATTGTATGGAGATGCTATTAGATGGTGTAAGAAGTATTAGCAACAGTTACATAAAAATCTAAACAAAAACTTTATAAGGCAATAATTCCTGCAGGAAAAGCCAGAAGAAAGAAAAGTAAAAGCAATATAGGACAAATGAATATGGATTTTTCCAAGAATTGCAAAATGACTACACTGGGTAGGGAAAACATAGAGGATGACACTGACCAGAAGTCATCCACAAATACCGTCTAAAATATAAATAAGGTGGTGGTCAAATGCAGATGAAATCTGCGAGACACCCTGCAGCTTCTAAGGAAAAAGACCAGAGAAGTGAGGAGAGATGAAGTAGACACTCACTATATGGCAATAGCCTTTTATAGTTATTTGACTATTTAAAGTATATGCACACTATTACTGTACTAAATGAAATATTTATTTAATAAACACACTGATATTAATAAAATATTTTAATTAACTTTAAAAGGACTTACATAGTAGATACCATAGTGATTGGAACTAATTAACTAATTACCATAGTAATTCCCTCACTTGTTTGTCAGTTTGCCGTACTGTGAGAGCTTGTGTGTTGCTACAGTGCTGAAAGCTATAAAATTGGTATTACAGATACTAGCATGGTCACCCATGGTGGACAGGTTTCAGCTGAGCTTTCAGACTAAGATAGACTAGGGAGAAGGATATGGCAACCCACTTCTGAAACAATTAGCCATTGAAAACCCTATGAATAGCAGAGAAACACTGTCAGATATAGTTCTGGAAAATGAGCCCCCCAGGTTGGAAGGCATTGAAAAGATAACTGGGGAAGAGTTGCCCCCTCATACTAGAGTCAACCTTTATGACCGGAATGGAGGAAAGCCCCAGGGACCTCCATTTGCTAATATGGCATGACTCTAAATGAGAAGGAACAATAAACCTCCATTAATAACTGGAATGTGGAATGTATGTAGTATAAATCTAGGAAAATTAAAAATTGTCAAAAGGGAAATGGAGTGCATAAACATTGATATTCTAGACATCACTAAGCTAAAATGGACTGGCATGGGCCATTTTCAATCAGATAATCATATGGTCTACTACGCTGGGAATGACAAAGAGCAATGGGGTTGCATTCATCATCAAAAAAGACATTTCAAGACCTGTCCTGAAGTACAAAGCTGCCAGTGATAGAATAATATCCATATGCCTACAAAGAAGGACAGTTACTATGACCATTATTTAAATTTATGCACCAACCATGAAGTCTACAAATGAAGAAAGCGAAGATTTTTACCAGCTTCTCCAGTCTGAAATTGATCAAACATGCAATTGGGATGCACTGATAATTACTGGTGATTGAAACGCACAAGTTAGAAACAAAGAAGGTGGCTCAGTAGTTGGAAAATGCGGCCTTAGTGACAAGAAACCATGATGGAGACCACATGCCAGAATTTTGTCAGACCAACGACCTTTGCAAATATATTTTTTCACCAACATAAACAGCAACTATATATATGGAATATATGGAATTTACCAGATACAACACACAGGAACCAAATTAATTAAATTTTTGGAAAAAGACAATGGAAAAACCTCAATATCAAAAGTCAGAACACAACCAGGTGCTGACTATGGATCAGACCATCAATTGCTCACATGCAGGTTCAAATTGAAACCTAAGAAAATTAGAACAAATGTATAAAGGCCAAGGTATGATCTTGAGTACATCCCACCTGAGTTCAGAGACCACCTCAAGAACAGATTCAACACGATAGACACTAATGATCAAAGACCAGATGAGCTGTGGCACATCAAACATCATTCACAAGGAAAGCAAAAGATGATTTAAAAGACAGGAAAAAAAGAAAGTACAAAATTACATGTCAAGAGACTCTGAAACTTGAATGTTGAGCAACTAAAGTAAAAGGAAGACATGATAAAGTTAAAGAACTAAACAAAATATTTCAAAGGTCAGGTCAAGAAAACAAAATCAAATATTATAATGACATGTGCAAAAGCCTGGAGGTAGAAAATCAAAAAGGAAGAACAAGCTCTGTTTTAGTCAGGCTTAAAGAATTGAAGAAAACATTCAAGCCTCCAGGGGCAATAGGGAAGGATTCTACAGGGCAAATATTAAATGAGATAGGAAACATCAAAAGAAGATGGAATATACAGAGTTACTACACCATAAAGAATTAGTGGATAACCAACTGTTTCAAGAGGTTGCATATGATCAGGAACCAATGGTACTGAAGGATGAAATGGAAGCTGCCTTGGAGCTATTAGCAAAACACAAAGCTCCAGGAACTGATGGAATACCAATTGAGATTTTTTAACAGAGGCAGCACTGGAGGTGTTCATTTGTCTATACCAAGAGACTTGGAAAACAGCTACCTGATCAACTAACTCAAAGAGAGCCATATTTGTGCCTATTCCCAAGAAAGGGGATCCAACTGAATGAGGAAATTACCAAACAGTATCATTAATATCTCACGCAAGTAAAATTTTGCTAAAGATAATTCAAAAGTGACTGCAACAGTATATTCACAGGGAACTGTTAGATAATCAAGCCTGGTTCAGAAGAGGGTGTAGAACCAGGGACATCATTGCTGATGTCAGATGGATATTAGCCAAAAGCAGAGAATACCAGAGAGATGTCTGTCTATGTTTTATTGACTATGCAAAGGCATTTGTGTGGATCACAAATCATGGATAACATTGTGAGGAATGGAAATACCAACACACTTAATTGTATTCCTGAGGAATCTGTACATGAACAGGAGGCAGTTGTTCGAACACAACAAGGAAACACTACCTGGTTTGAAGTCAAGAAAAGTGTACATCAGGGCTGTATCATTTTATTTTACCTCTTCAATCTCTATGATGAGCAAATAATCTGAGAAGCTGGAATTTATGAAGAATGTGGCATTAGGATTGGAGGAAGGTCCATTAACAAGCTACCATATGCGGATGACACAACTTTGCTTGCTGAAACTAAAGATTTTAAGCATTTACTGATGAAAATCAAATAACAGCCTTTAGTATGGGTTGCAGTTCAACATGAAGGAAACAAAAATCTTTACAACTACACCAGTAAGCAACTTCATGATGAATGGATAAAAGATTGAGGTTGTCCAAGCTTTTCTTTTGCTTGGTTCTATAATCAACAATTGTGGAAGCAGTCATGAAATCAAAAGATCCACTGCATTGGGAATAGCAGTTGCAAAAGACCTCTTTAAAGTGTTGAAAAGTAAAAATGTCATATTGAAGAGAAGGTGCACCTGACTCATGTCATGGTATTTTCAATTGCATTCCATGCCTGTGAAAGCTGACCAATGAATAAAAGAGACAGAAGAACTGATGCTTTTGAATTGTGGTGCTGGAGACAAATTTTGAATATACCAGGTACTGCCAAAAGAACAAACAGATCTGACCTAGAAGAAGTGCAGCCAGAGTGCTCCTTGGACGCTACGATGGCTTGAATGCATCTGATATATTTTGCACATGTAGTCAGGAGGGACCCTGGATAAGCACATCATGTTTGTGAGAGTGGCGAGTCAACAGGAAAAAGGAAGACCCTCAACTAGGTAGAATGACACACTGCCTACAATAGGCTTAAACATAAAAAGGATCATGTACCTTGCACAGTGCCAGGTATGTTTCGTTCTGTTGCATATAGGGTCAGTATGAGTTAGACCCTACTTGATGGCACCTAACAACAACATAAGTCATTTTTTCTAGTTGAAATCTCTATATTAAAGCACATCTTTCTTGTTCCCAGATATGTTAAACATCCTTGCAAAATAAGACAACAATTTTCTGTAGGAAACAGCCAAAATGTTTACAGAGATAGGCTGGAGACTAGGTAGAATTTACGGATAAATTAAGAGGGAGATCTGATTCTTTTGGAATCACAAAATTTTGCATGCATGCATTTTTCTAAGGAAGTGGTATTGCTTTTTATCAGCTTTCAAATAGATTTTTAGTCCTCTAAAACCCAGTATTAGTAGATTCCCTGACTGATACCTTTGCCAATCCCAATTCTTTCCTAGAAATGTTTCTTGTCATAGCTTTCTCAACTGTGAATCCAATCTGCACATGATTCTAATCTGCATCTGATTTTGTAGCCTTCTAAAACTGGTCAAAGGATGCAGATTAGATTCAAGAATATGTGGTATTTGTAACTGCTATGTCTGTTCTGTAAATACCACATGTGGCCTCTGGTCCATCGTTTCTGCTATTCCTTCAATCTAGAAGGGCCGCCACTTCTTCCTCTATACACTATTTCTTCCTTATCATCCTGAACTTACCTGTCAGAGCTCAGGGCACACACTTATTGAAATCATGCCTTTACTGTTTATCTCCTCAAGCAGACTATAAACATGTTCAGGATAAGGGCTATACCAAATTTGGGGGTGCATGTCCAGAGCTAAATTTGACTAAATGGGCCATATCGCAGAATACTAAAATTCTAATATTTGGTGGACCAACCACTTTACATGCAGGTTACTATGTGCCTAGTATCTAAAAAATGTTCATTCCTTTACTCAAATAATATTAGTGAATAACACAGTCTGTGCCTTCTCAATAAACACTTCAGTTGAAAGAGTGAAACAAATTAGTAATTTGTTAAACATAAATGTATGTATATATATATATATATATGTGTGTATATATATATATATATATATGCTTGTGAGTTCACTAACATTACAGCTGTATGGCTTAATTTCTTGGCACTTTATTTCTCTGTATTTCTTTGTATTTTTATCCAAATAAAACAAATAATGCCAAGTTTTTAGATTGTTACAAGTAAATTTAAAAAATTCTAAGAAGTGCTAAGTAAAAATTCTAGAAAGGGCCAAGCACATGGCATATGTCACAGGTCACAACAATGCTGCTAACAAGCTGGGTGTTGTGGAGCACATGTGTAATGCCAGTGACTCATAAGGGTGAGACAGGAGAAAAGGCCAGAAGCAGCCTGTGCAACTTACCCAGACCATGCCTCAAAAAAAAAAAAAAAGGGGGTGATTGAGGGTGTAGCTCATTGGTACAGCACTTGCTTACCACACACAAGGCCATGGGTTCAACTTCCCTGTACTGAGGGAAAAAACAAAGAAAGAAAAGAATGCTGCAAACAAATTCCTTTTAAGGCAACTGAAACTCCAAGGGTACTTTGAAATCGCAGATTTTTAAATCCTCGACAGATATGTGAAAGAGAAAAATAACTCAGAAAATGTAATTCATATATTCTCCAGCTATCCAAATCATTGCTCAAAAACTACAATTTCTGTCAAGCTCAGAGGGAAACTGGTTATATATAAAGAGCAAACATTGTAAATTCATGTTTTGTAAAGTGAACAATTCAAGTACTGTCACGTGTATTCAGCATAGTGCAACAAAAACCTGCAGATGAAAGTTATGAGATAAATTTCAGCTCAGTGTTAGGAAAAAATAGTCAAAATTTTGAATGACTTAAGAGTTATCCAACAACACAGCTTTACATGTTGAATAATGTCCCCTTCCATCCCTGCAGGTCTGCATCCTGGCATCCTGGCAAGGGAAAATTAAGACTGAAGATGGAATTAAGGTTGCTAATCAGCTGATCTTGATGGGCCTAACTTATCATCAAGGTCCTCTGGAAGGCAAGAGGGAGTGACAAGAAAGATGTAATAAACACTGGGCCAGCTATTACTGATGTTAAAGATGCAGGGGAGTCAAGAGCCAAAGAATTTGAGAAGCCCTAGAAGCTGGAAAAGGTAAGGAAACAGATTCTATCCTAGAGCCTTCAGGAAAAAATAAATAAAGCCTCTGACAGACAGCTAGATTTCAGCCTAGTGAGATCCATTTTGGACTTGTGACCTCAAAACTGTAAAATAATGGATGTGTTGTTTCAAGCCACTAGTTTGTGGTAGCAGCCATAGGAATATTTCAGTTTGCTTTGGATATATTACTCTCCCCCTAATGTTCAAGGTGGGCTGGGATTTAGCTCAGTTGGTAGAGCGCTGCGCTGCAGTCTCTGAGGTCCCGAGTTCGATTCCCAGGACCGCAAAAATGGGAGAAGGACCTGGCAATCCATTCCCAAGGCAATCCCGAAAACAGTCTGCCATTGAAAACCCTATGAGGGTCGCTATGAGTCGGATACCGACTTGATGGCACCTAACAACAACAATGTTCAAGGTTTATGCCCGCAGGTAGGCAGGTAGGAGATGAGTAGGTAAAATGTCAAGATACACCAGATAATGATTGCCTAAGTGAATTTCCACCGACAAAAGCAATCAAATTGGCTCTAAGCCCCTGAAATGCATGCACATTTTTGTGTGTAAGCACATATGGTATTTTCTTTGTATAGTGAGTTGACAGCATTCAGATTCTCAAAAGGATCTTTTATAAACAAGGGTAAGAACTTTCCTACCACTGAACTTTTAAACTTCCATGATTTCCTAGGAGGGTAGGCATCAAAGGATAGTCCATCAAACACCAAAATAAAACATCAAAACTCACCTAACATTGTTTATAAAAGGCAGATTCCTGAGCTCTACCTGAGACAGAATCTCTGGGAGCTGTAGGAAAGTTCAATGTTTTAACAAACGAGGGGATAGAAGAGAGAGAATACTAAACACACTATTAAAGAACCACTGCTGTAAGTACTTTACACTACAGGGACTGATATAAATTGTCCCCATGACCCAGTCTTTAAAAACTTGAAAGCACTTTTGTTACTGTGTAACTTGGTATAGGCTTTTGTTTGTTTTTTCTGAGCCTCAGGCAGCTCACAACATATAGTCAAATGCCTAGTGCACTTAATTTTTTTAGATTAAAATTCACTCTGTGGAACACTAAGAATGATGACTGGCAGGTAACACACCACACTAAAAATGTTTGTTTTTTGTTGATATTTTTGTCTAGATGTCCTATTAATTGATGAGAGTGGTATATTGAAGTCACCCACTACTATTGTACCTGGACCTATCTGTTCAAGTTCAGTATGCTTTTTTAATGCAATGCACTGATGTTCAGTGCATATGTATTTACAATTGTTGTAACTTCTTGTACAATTGCTCTTTTTATTAAAATGCAGTAGCTTTCTTTATCTCTTCAGAGTAGTTTTAACTTGAACTCTATTTTATCTGATCAAAAGATAAGTTACTCCTTTTTTTTTTTTTTGGCATCCACTTGCTTGATATATCAATTCCTATTCTTTAACTTTCAGTCTGTGGGTGTCCATGCCAATGAGATGTGTTCTTGCAGAAAACAAATTGTTGGATCTTATGTTTTAATCCAATCTACTAATATGTATCTTTTAATTGGAGGAATAAGACCATTAATATTTAAGGATATTATAGAGAGGGGTTTGCTGGTTCTTGTAAATATGTTGGGTGTTTCCCTGGATGGTTCATATACCATTTGTTCTTTTTAGCTTCTTTATTTATATTCAGCATTTGCTATTTTTTTTATTATTATTTAGACATGATTGTTTCTTTTCTAGTTCTCTTTACTTTGTTCCTCTCATGAAGTTTACTCTTTCCTTGTATTCTTGTGATGGATTCCTCTAAGTATCTTCCACAATGCTGGTTTGGTGGTCATGTATTGCTTTAGCATGTGCTTGTATTGGAATGTCTTTATTTCTCCATCAATTTAAAATAGCAACTTTGATGAATATAATAACTTTGGTTGGCAATTATTTACTTTCAGGGCTTGAAATATATCATTCCATGCTTTCCAAGATTTGAGGGTTTGTACTGAAAAGTCTGATGTAATTCTGATGGGTTTTCCTCTATAAGTGAGTTGGTGTTTTTCTTTTGCAGCTTTTAATACTATTTCTTGTTCTGTAATCCTGGCATTTTAATTATTATGTGTCATAGGGAGGTTCTTTTCTGGTCATGTTTAGTTGGTGTTATAAATAATGCTTCTTTTGGTTGGGTGTCCACTGTCTCCACTTGTATTCAATATGGAGAGCAAACTATTAGCCACAGCAAAAAAGCAAGTGAAAGAAATAAAAGGAATACAAAAAAGAAAAGAAATCAAATTATCCCTATTTGCAGATGATATGTGATCCTATACTTATAAGACCCTGAAGATTACATTAGAAAATTCTTAGCCCTGATAAACACTTTCAACAAAGCAGCAGGATACCAAAAATGACCAGGAAGAGAGAGAAGTCAGGAAAACAATCCTATTCACAACAGCTTCAAAACAAATAAAATACCTGGGAAGAAAACTAACCAAGGAGGTGAAAGACCTCTACAGTGAAATTTTCAAATAATAAAGAAAGAAATTGAAGAGGACACTAGAGAGAGGAAAGATCTCCCATGCTTACAGATTGGAAGACTTAATATTGTGAAAATGGCTATATTACCAACAGCAATATACAGATTCAATGTAGTCTCCATCAAAATCCCAATGACATTCTTCACAGAAATAGAGAAAACAATCCTAAAAAGCACATGGAAGCACAAAAGACCCTAAATCACTAAAGCAATCCTGAGTAGAAAGAACAATACAGGAGGTATCACAGAACCTGATTTCAAATTACACTACAAAGCCACAGTAACAAAAACTGCATGGTACTGCCACAGAACTAGACATGTAAACCAATGGAATAGAATAGAGGATCCAGAAATAAACCTATGTAGCTACGGCCACCTGATATTTGATAAAGATGTCAAAAATACAAATTGGAGAAAAGACAGCCTCTTCAACAAATGGAGTTGGGAGAACTGGATATCCTCATACAGAAGACTTAAACTATACTGATCTCTCTCTCTCTGTGTGTACAAAAATCAGTTCAAAATGGATGGAAGACCTTAATTTAAGGCCTGAAACTTAGAAACTGCTAGAGGAAAACAGGGGGAACACTTTAAGACATAGGCACAGGCAAGAACTTTCTGAATACGACCCCAGTAGTGTAGGAAACAATGGCAAGAACTGACAAATGGGATTTCATGAAATTAAAAAGCTTTTCAGCAGCAAAGGATATATACCAGAGTGAAGATACAGCTTACAGAATGGGAGAAAATCTCTGCCAGTTATACATCACATAGGGGATTAATACGTAGGATATATAAAGAGCTCAAAAAACACCAAAAAAGCAGAGTATCCAATGAAAAAATGGACAAAAAAAACCCCCAGAGTTCTCAAAAGAAGAAATACAAATCATATGAAACCAACAATCATATGAAAAAATGTTCAATGTCCTTAGCCGTTGGGGAAATGCAAATCAAACCTACATTGAGATACTATCTTACTCCAGTCAGAATGGCTAGCATTAACAAAACAAACAAAAACAAATGCTGGTGAGGATGCAGGGAGAAAAGAACCCTTAAACACTGCTGGTGAGAACGCACATTGCAGCTAGTAGGAAAATCAGTATGAAGGTGCCTCAAAAAACTAAAAACAGAACTACCTCATGATCTGGCTATACCACTCCTGAGTATATATCTGAAGGAATATAAGTCAGTATACCACAGAGATACTTGCTCATCCATGTTTACTGCAGCCTTATTCACAATAGCCAAGATATGTAATCAACCTACGCGTCCATCAAGTGGATAAGGAAACTATGGTTATCTAAACACCATGGAGTTTTACTTAATCACAAAGAATGACAAAATTATGGCATTTGCTGGACAATGAGTAGAAGTAGAAATCATGTTAAGCAAAATAAGCCAGATTCAGAAAGACAAACACTGCAGATTTTCTCTAATATGTGGATGTTAGACTTCAAAATTATTCAGTATTAAAACATATAGGTCATGAAAGTAGAAGGGGCCTATGTAGGAAAAGCTAATGTACTAAGGAAAAAGGGGAGGAGGCAAGAAGAAAAGGCAATGGGAAAAAAGAAAGGAAATCATATTGCTTCAGGCAAAATCAGGATGTACATATATGGATAGATATACAAACATGAAATGGAAGTAGAAGGGGGCCCATTGGTGGGGAGTGAGGAGGCAAGGATCTTCTGAGAGTACGAGGAGATGTGAAGAGCAATGTACAATGAAATGCATGTACGGAAATGTCATAATGCAACCATTATGTTGTACAACTAACAAATACTAATAAAATATTATTACTGGGGGGAAAAATGTTTGTTTTATTCTCTGCCCCCGACTTCGGCCACCTACCCAATACTCGCAGGGTTAATGATGTTAAATAATGCCCAGCAAGCATTTTACGTACTATAGTGTTAGACAGTGGAAGAACTGTGGAGTTTTTTTGGTGCCAATATCATTAGTAAACAATTCCCTATGATAAACTTAGTATGCTTCCCATCCTAAAATTTCCCTTTTTCAAGATAACATTTTAATGGAAACATTCTACTAGTCACACGTCTGTGATGCCACAGGTATTTACAAATTAAGTCGTGTACGTTACGAGTCACTAGGTGGTGCAACCCAACTGGCCTGGAAGATCTTAAGATTTCCCGGCAAGGACGGGCCTTGAGAATGAGTTAAGAATGGGTAAGAAGGGCTTGGGCAGCTTTTCTTGGTCAGAGATGCTTGACAACGCTAAAGGAACCTGAGACGTGACTGAGATGCGCCTGAGAGAAGGATGTTTAAAACGGATCATTCTCGCTGCTTCAGAAATAACCCAAATTCCAAGGCAAGGTCACAAAGAAGCCAGGTGTTCAGGAACAGAGTCAAATTCTCCCAGCTTCCAAGACAGCTCTTTGCTGCGTGCAAGTCATCCGAACCCTCCCGAGAGTATGCAAAGGGAACAGAGATCCGGCCCTTCCACAACCTGACGCAGGCTCTCAATCAAGAATACCCCGACCCAGGCCCAGTGCTCCGCTGTACAGAGAAACTGAACGAGCTCAGGCCACTCACCCCAAAGCCACTGCGTGCTGTGAAGCCATCTCCTGCTAGCTCCAAGGCTGACAGACCAACTACCAGCGCCCTTCGCTAGCCCCAAGCTTCGCTGGCCACCAAAGCCCAGGAGTAAGCGTAGCAGCGGCGGATCACAGGCAAGCCTCCAGGAAGCCGCCATCTTCCCGGCCTTCTCCGCGGCTGTCAGCCGCACAACCTGACCTCCCGCCTCAGTCCTCCCAAGTCCCGCCTTCCACCGGCGGGCCACGCCCACCGGCGGGCCTTGCCCGCCGTGCCTTAGGTCTCAGAGACAAGGGTGCCTCGCACCACCTCCAACCTCTATAACCTCGATGACCACGCCTCCCAGGTCCGGCGCCGAGGGCTCTCCCAATCAGCGAGGCGCTCCCACATTCCACCTCCCGCCCTGTTCGCCCCGCCCCCAAGCTGCCCGTCACGGCCCGGGCTGCCTGCAGCGCCTTGTGATTGTGCTTGTGGCTTATCCGCGTTACCTCAGGCGGAGCGCGGGGAACAGAAGCTAGTGCAGTTTGGAAACCGCGGACACCCCTGGTATCGCCATGTCTGGCTGCCAGGGATCAGAAGGAGACTGTTGCTTGCGGCCGTATGGCGCACAGGTACGGGCTGGCCCGCTACGCCAAGTCTTCCAGACTGAGAGGCAAGGCGCGGGGTCGTGGGCCGGGTTGAGGGGCGGGGTCGCGGGCCGGGGAGGTGGGGCCTCGACCGTTTTCTTCCTCCTGATGCTGCCGATTATATGGGTAGTTACCTGGTTCGCGTCCTGCTGCAGCCTGAGGGCCTTGCTGGACGCTGGACTGCGTGAGTTGAGCACCAAACTTTGAAAAGCAGGACTTCGAATCCGAACCTTGAACCCGTTCTGGTCCAAGCATTTGAAAGTTTTTTTCTGATCCCCAACTTAGTAAAAACTGGGTCGGGTTCAGCTTTTAATGTTTGGAGGGTTTTGTTGTGTGTTTGTTTTTTGTATCACTAGCAATTTAAAACTTGGAAAACAAAATTCTTCGTCTAAACTTTTAAACCCGAACCAAATCGAATGAGTAAAGTAAAAGCTTTTAGTAGAACGATTGCTGAGATGTTTTGATGGCACACGTGCACCTGTCCCTAACAAGTAAATCTTGGGAAGGTCATCTTAGAAATACAGATTTTTTAATTAAGGCCAAGGAGATAATCAGAAAGATAACTGAAGAAAGTATGTGAGGTGCTCGCTAGAGCTGGAAACTAGAGGCTTGGAGACAAAATCAATCTGTGGCAGTTATCCAGGCAGGGGATGTTATGGGGTAAGTGACGGATTTAGGCAGTAAAGTCAGGAGGATCTGGTTGTTGGTCAGGTGTGTATGAGAGAAGGAGCAAAGAATGACTTAAAGGTTTCTTTCTTTCTCTATCTTTCTCTGTCTAGATGGAATCCACAGTCTTGCACATGGTAATGGTAGGCAAGCTCTTTACTTCACTGAGTGAGCTATATCCCCAGCCTCAATTTAGAGGTTTCTGGTGGAGTGTTTGGGTCCTAATGGACCCCTGGAAAGAGAACATAGACGAAACAGTTTGTGACGAGCCTATTGTGAACATGTTGAGTTTGAGTTACATGATTCATGTGTTGTACTAACAACTGGATAGTTGTATTTATGGCTGTCAGGATTACTCAGAAAAAAACTGGGTTGCGGATAAAGATTTGGAAGACTTGCTTACTGAAGCCTTCTCTCTCAAGACCTGTCTTTTTATTCTTTCTTTAATAGGCACTGCCTTCTGAACCCATATTATGTTATTTGTCGCCCTCTATATAGCCCTTTAGGCCTGGGATTTAGCTCAGTGGGTAGAGCGCTGCGCTGCAGTCTCTGAGGCCCCAAGTTCAATTCCCAGCACCGCAAAAATGGGAGAAGGGCCTGGCAATCCACTCCCAAGGCAATCCTGAAGCACTCAGCCATTGAAAACCTTATGAGGGTCGCAATGAGTTGGATACCGACTCGATGGCACCTAACAACAACAACAACATATAGCCCTTTCAATAATATTTTATCATCTTTTGCTCTAACTTTCCCAAGTGATTTATATTTTATGAACTTTCTTCCAGTATTCTAAAATTCTTGAGACATTGGGTGTATTATTTCCAGGTCAAATTCAGCTTATAACAGTATCTGTAAAATGATTTCACAGCTCTTAAATCCCGGAAGACTTTTGGCTCTTGGACTGAATTTTTCTAACATCAACAAAAATCAAAGGATATTTCCCTGAAAGAGAAACACTACTCAGAAACTGCATATTAACAAAGTCCAGATTCTGATACATACAAACATATCTCTATCCTTGCCTTTGAGAAACTTAGGCAGTGATAAATTCTGCTTTACCGGTAATGGAGGAAGGAGAGAGGACTAATTTCCACAAGAAAGAACAAAATATTTTGCAAATACACTAGAAGGGTAGGGTCATTTCAAGCAGTGATTCATGGAGGACTTTATGGGGAATCTGGCATTTTAGATTGACCCAGGTTTTGAGAGAGAGGACAAAAAGAAAATACTAATGGCACCATATGTCTTCTCAAGAGATCACACTACACAACTCTGACCTTTTTTGCTGTGTGGGGGTATGGGCCTATTAAGTTCTGGGTTTTTTTTGAAGAAAACTAGAAATGCAGATTTTATATGCAATCTCTTGATTTTAAAATATTGGCTTATATTCTAAACATTGTGCAAACCAAATAAATCACTTCCTGTGAGTCTGATTCAGTCTGCAAGATACCAGTTTGTAAGCTCTGATATAGTACTTTTCTTAATGTAAGTAAGGTAAGTAAGGTAAAGTAAAATATCCTTATTTTGTGATAGACTCAAAATAAGCACCGGCACAAAATAAGTACTCAATACATGTTGGCAATTTTTCCTGTCAGTGGTATTACCATATATTTACTTGTATCTGTACCCTTCCTCCTGCTTAGGGCAAATACTTCCCTGTTCTCCTAATTCCAGTTTCTCTTTCTCTGCAAAAACTAACCTATTTATGAAGCCTTTGCTCCCCTATACATTTAGTCTCTTCCTGTCCCCTGATCTTACCCCTTAGTATGTGCTATAGTTTGGATGTTCAATGTCCCCCAAAGGTCCATATGTTAAAACCTTAGCCCCCAAGATGGCACTGTTGGAGGTGGTGAAACCTGTAGAAGGTGGGACCTATTGAGAGGCCCTTATATTATTAGGTATATGCCCCAAAAGGGCATTATGGGACCCCTGTCCCTTCCTCTTTTGCTTCCTGGCCATGAGGTGAGCACCTTTCACTACTTCATGCACCCCAGCATTGCCATCCAGTACCCCCACCAGAGGCCTAAAAGCAGTGGGTTCACCTAATCATGGACTAGAACTACTAAAACTGTGAGTCAAAATAACTCTCTTCTCTTGTTAATTATCTCAGGTATTTTGTTATCATGACCAAAAGCTGACTACCACTGCATGTTTTCATCAACCAGTTTTCCCTTCTGTTTCCCTGTCCAGGTCTTCTCCATACCAACACTGTTGAAAAAACCATTAGAATTCCACCTCCAAGTTTCGATGACTTCTGAATGACAGGGAATAAAGCCCACTGTGCTCTGGCTTCCAAACCCAACCCATTGAAATAGTTGTTGCTTACAGTTCTGATTGACTTAATTTATAAATACAGTTATAGCAAAACCCTCAGCCAAGATGAATGCTGCTGCATGCCTTCCTTGTGCCTTCACTGAGCCCCTGAATGTTGCTGGGGAATATTTCACAAGTATGCTCTGCCACCTCACTTCATCCTCATGATTTCACTCTGAGAATGACACTTAATACTGCCAATGCCTCTCCTGTGTTCCCTAGAAGTCCCCACCCTCTAGTGTTCACTCCCTGAGATGACTACCCCTTTATTCTCTTGTCATGCCTCTCTGACCATTCCACACTCTCATTCAGCTCATGAGTTTGTTTATAGTTAAAAAAGTTGAAGTCATTGAATGTGATCTTCTTCACCTTCCTACCACAAAACCTACGGATCTGCCTGAAAATGAGCCCAGCTTCTTTCCATTTCATAAAATGGAAGCAGCCCATTTCTCCGACTCGTGTCATGCTGCTAACAGAGGCTGCTCACATACTAAAGTGTTCCTCTCCCTCTCCCTGTCTTTCTTACCATGAGTTGAGTCTTTTCTGGAAGGACAGTTCTCCACAGCTTGGCTTTAAAACCCCTACGTGATCTGGTCCTGGCAAAGTCGGTATCCACTACTCTCAGCACTTCCATCACCCTGCTCTAGCCAGCTGATCTCCCACCTGCCCAGCAACTGTCACTCCAGGGCATTCCCACCCGCTGTTTCTTTATGGAGCACTTGTCTCTCCTTAACACAAAACTTTGAGTGTGCCCATACATTCATTCATCACACACAGGCTTTTTCACATGCTTTAGGTCTCAGACTAAGTGCTACCTGTGCAGAGAGGCCTTTCTGACAACTTTAAACAAAGTTGATTCTTGCCATTTTTCTCCAATCCCTTTGTTTCTTTCTCACCACTTACTACAACTTATTTATCTATTCTATTTGCTGTTTTAAAACTCCACTCTAGGCTGGGCGTGGTGGTGCATGCCTGTAATCCCAGTGGCTGGGGAAGTGGAGGCGGGAGGATAGCAAGTAGGAGACTAGATATAGTCTGCGACTAGAGGCAGTCTGCGTAACTTAGCAAGACCTTGTCTCAAAAAGTAAAAAATTGGGCTGGGGGTGCAGCTCAGTGGTCCAGCACTTGCAAAGCATGCAAGCGCGAGGCCCTGGATTCAACCCCCAGTACTGCAAAAAAAAGAAAGAAAAGAAAAAAAAAACCTCCTCTCTAGACTTTAAATTCTTTTAAGGCAGAACTTTGTGTCATTCATGGCTGAATTCCCAGGGCTGTCCACATAGTAAACTCTCAGTAAATATCTGTGACTGTCATCTGGCAAATGGTATCACTCTCCACGCAGCTGCTCAGCCAGTCAACATTTTGGTAGTCTTTTGAAACTGTCATTTTTTTCTGTTTAACTTTTTAAATCTCTTCCAACTCCGTTTTGACCATCAGCCCCTTACAATTTCATTTTTACTGGTATACTCTTTTGTTTTCTTAATTATCATCCTTTAGCCTCTTTCTCCATTGCCATTGTAGAATGTTTCAGAAACAAAATATGTCTTCTTAGATTTAAATTCCTCCTGGGTTTCTAATGATGTGTAAAATACAGCTCAAACTCTGGTGCATAAAGGCCATAAAGACCCTTTATGTACTGCCTCCCTTCCACCTCTATCACATTAAAACTAATCTGTAGCCAGTTCCGACTACTCAAGAGTTCTTTCTGACTGTAATCCTCTCTCTCTTCTTTACCTAACCACCATATTCCCACCATCTTTCACTAAGACTGAGCTCAGTTATCCTTTCCTCTAGGAAGCTTTTCCCAATCGTCTTCTATCCCATCAGTAGCATATGATCCCATAATGCTCTGGACTATCTTGTGTTATATATTGCCTTCTTGTGTCTTAACTGTGAACTTCTTTACAAGATTGAGCTCTTCATAGATAAGCATTTTATCTTACTCATATTTGTTTCTTTAGGGTTTATCACAATATTTAGGATTTTATGAGTTTGTTGTATAAATGAATGAATGAAAAGAGTATATGATAAGCACCAGAAGAAAAGTGTAGAGAGCAAATGTTGTGACACAGAACTGGCAGAAAGAGTGGTCACTTGTTGCTAGTGTAAAGGCTAATAAGCACCCATTTGATAGTTGCAATAATTGGAGATCCATTATGAACAATAACAGCACAAAGAAAAAAGTTATATTCTTGTCTAGCAAGAAATTGCATCTTAGTTATCGATTGACACACAAAAAATTACCCTAAAACTTGTTGCTATTGTTAGGTGCTGTCGAGTTGGTCTGACTCATATTGACCCTATGCACAACAGAATAAAATACTCCCCAACGCTGTGCCACACCTGGCACTATTGTCAGTGCTTCTTTGTTATTCATAGGGTTTTCAATGGCTGATTGTTTCAGGAGTGGACTGCCAGGTCCTTCTCCACTTTTTGCAGTGGTGGAGATTGAACCCACAGTGTCAGAGTGCACAGAGCAGCACTGCACCAACTGAACTAAACCCTTATCCACCCCAAAACTTAAGAACTGAAAATACAAGCCAGGCATGGTGGCACATGCCTGTAATCCCAGTTACTTGAGAGGCAGAGGCAGGAGGATCACAAGTTTGAGACCAGAGGCAGTCTGCATAATTTAGTGAGACGCTGTCTCAGAAACTAAAAAGCTGGGCTGGGGGTCTGCAGCTCAGTGGTGCAGCACTTGCAGAGCATACAAGCACAGAGCCCTGGGTTCCACCCCCAGTACTGCAAAAAAAAAAAAAAAGGTGAAAACATTAATTGTGTACTGCAGTCTCTGTGGTTTTGGAATCCAGGAGTAGCTGAGTTCAAGTTGTGGCTCAGGGTCTCATTAGGTGGCATTCAGGCCATTAGCTAGGGCTACAGTCACCTCAATATTTGACTATATGTGGAGGATCTGCTTCTAAGCTCACTCAAGTGAGTTCAGCAGCGCTCAGTTAGTTCCTCACTGATCATTATTAGCCTTAAACACCAGTTCCTCACCAAGTGGCCTTCTACATGGGCTGATTATCGTTGTGACAGAGCAGCTGGCTTCCCCCAGGGTCACTGATCCCTAGGAAGAGGCCAACCAAGACTGAAGTGACACTTTTTATAACCTCATACATAATATTTAGATATATATTTTAAAATTATTATTCTAATTGAAAACCAGACCTAACAATAACAGAAAAGTAATATTGACATTCGGGGAGAACTAGATATCAACTAAATCTTTCCTTCTCAGTTCTTGTTAAAACATATATTCTGATGTTTACTTTCTTATTCTGGACAGTTTATTTTTTTGATTTTTAAGAAAACTTTATTGCATTTCACAATAAATCTTCTACCTACACACTTAGGGTAGTGATTAGACAGTGACAACCATCACTTAAGTACTATTTATAAATTATAAATGACAAAATTAAATTGGCATTATAGTGTAACCATAGATTACACTGTCATGTATATAATTTTGTCATTGTCCTTTCATTACAACTCTATTTTTTGTTGTTCTGGTTTTGCCCTGGACGTTTAAATGACTTCATTTTCAACAAATGTATCCTGTTGGTGCCTGTTAACTGATTAGTTTCCTGTGGGTCCCTATGACTGAATAAAAATGTATTAACAGCAGCTGCCTTATCATTATTATTCCTATAGCATAAAGCTGACTAACTGCTTTAGCATCTCAGTACTGGAAAAGACAAAACGGAAGGGGAGACCTATTATAACAGACTGTTTTGTATTGTGTTTGCAATTTGCTTGCAAATTTGGTGTTAAGGATTGGAAAACTACAAGAGTCTTCCCATTACTTGTACTTTAATATGTAATTAAAATATCACTTATGTCCCTAACAGAAGAAATGCCAAACAATATGGGGCATGGATAATTTTGGCTAGATGTCTTAACGACATTTAAGAAATATGTCATTATTAATTCTAAGTAACAATAAAATTAATTTTATTTCACGCATTTTTTTTTCAGTAGTGGGGGTTGCAACCAGGGCCTCACACATGCTTTTGCAAGTACTCTTCCACTGAGCTGCATCCCTAGCCCATTTTATGCTTTTTATCTTGAGACAAGGTCTTGCTAAGTTACATAAGCCGCCTCTGGCTTGAACCTGCAGTCTTCCTGCCTCTGCCTTGCAAGTTGCTGGGATCACAGGCGTGCACCACTGTGCCCTGCTAAGAATGTTTAATTGTTTAAAATGAGAAGGAAACTAACATTGACTGTGTCACACATTGTTCCGGGTGCTTTATATCCACTGTATCTCATTTCATTCCTCACAGCATTCTCATTTTATGGATGAGTAAACTGAGATCCAAGGCCATATAAGCAATAAATAGTGGATTTGTCTTTAAATCCGCTAACTCCTAAAACAGTGTAAATCAGAACTTTGAAAAATCTCTTGGTTCCCATGTTCTGAATTTTATATTTTGAAAGCTACTTTATCAATTATCATTCGTAATACTTAGCTAAAATTAAGTGGATATGTAGAACACTAGGAGTAAATTTGGGAAAACACAATTTCAAGTATCCAGTTAACCGGGTGAGAATCCAATCTGTTAAATAATGATCCTTTTCTGAGCTCAAAGATAGTTCTTCCCCTTTATCCAGGCCAAGATCAATAAATGCAAGCCTCCTTGCTATGCTTTTCTGCATAATGAGTCTGCTTCTTTGTTCGGTTTAAAAGGGTATAGCTCATTAGGGGTCTCAAGGTGATATAGAGATTTTCTATTAGATATGCCCATTTTGAGCAAGCGTTGGGTTTTATATCATATTTCTAATGGCTGTATAACTATCAAAATCGAAGCTCTAGGTCCCCAGAGTTTTGCAAGTACCTTAAGGAAAATCCTGGCTTTGGAGATATCCGCCCCCCACCTCAGAGTCTTACTCTCATTTCTTTATGGCCCCTGTGAAACCTTACTTTCTTGCCAGTTCAGCAGTTTATTTTGAAATATTTGTAAATAATTTGTTCAACATTTTTACTTGCTTTTAAAGTAAGACTGTATGTCATGCTGCCAAAAATGTAAATCATTGTATTTCTACTTTATTGTTTTTGTTTTCATTAATTTAAGCTATAAAAAACACAGGAGGATATGGTACATTTTTTTCTAAAGAAGTAATTATTAGAGTTACATATAAATAATGCTTGATATTTATCTTAGCGTTTATGTATATACTCCCATAGACACATACCTTCATTGAAATGGATGCAGCAAGTGTTAATTGTGATTTATGTTATTTGCTTGATTTTACTTCCCATAATTAGTGTGTATTGCTTTTTTAATAAAACAATAGAGTCATTTAGGAAAAAAGGTCATTTTTAAAATAAAAATAAAATTGAACCAATACAGAGTATATGTTTAACATGTGGCCATCGTAATATCTTGTTTATACTATGCCTTGATAAAGTGTTTTACATAACTAAATTTTCTGACAGATTGAAGCATATTCCTTTCAGCACTAGAATCTGTTTTCTTTCAGGCTTTTCCGTAGACATTTGTAATATATACTGGACATGTCTCCACCATGTTCTTACAGCTTCTTCTTTACTGTTGAAATATACTGAATAATTCCAGGTTGTCAAATAATGTAGCAAGTCCACTTTCTAAACATTAAAAGCAAAATGTTTTTATAATAGTATTTTTCCCCTCACTATACTTTGCCTTTGGTAGATTTTCTTAAGCTTCCTTAACTTGTTTTCTTATTAGAAATGCTAACTGGAATAGTTACTTGATAAAATCATGTCTATTTTAAAAATCATCTTCTTTTTAAGGACAAAGAGCATCCAAGATACCTGATTCCAGAACTTTGCAAACAGTTTTACCATCTGGGCTGGGTCACTGGGACTGGAGGAGGGATTAGCTTGAAACATGGGTAAGTTTCTGACTAATTTAACCCTAGGATTCTCCATATGAGTAGGCCACAGAGAGCCTAACAAGTATGTCCAAAGAGCAGTTGATGATCAGTTTTATGTGATAATGAGAGTGATTAGTTTCTAAATGGTCAAATGGATATTTGCATAACCAAATGAAACCAAGGTGCCAAAGTTAGTGTTGTAATATATACCTAAGGATTTAAGAACCACAATTTCTAATCAGAATAATTTGGTGTTCAGTCTTTGGAGTACCAGAGTTAGGTAACATTCTGCCAAGTATGTTCATGTGTCTGGAATTATAAAGGATCCTCTCAAGGGCATTAAGATTTTTCCAAATGTTTGGATACATATTTTTAAACCACTTAAATACAGCTTACCAACCATTAAAAATCTAAAAATTATGTCTTATTGAGTCAAAAGAAAGGTTGTATGCTATTCTAAGCAGATAAGCCATTATTAATGAACATAGCACCTGCTAGTCTTTATTCCATGGAGGACAAGACAAGAGATACTACATAAAAATTGAAACAAAAAGAATGAATAGGTTTTTATATTGTTATTAGGTTTAGTCAGTGTCTTTCCTTCAAGATGAAGAATAAGTGCCTTAGTAAAAATGAAAATAAAGATATAGAATCTCATTCTCTCAAGGGTTTCTGATACAGGATTAATATTTTTCCTCCTGAAGTATTTTAAGAATATTATTGTCTAGAGGCTGAACATTAAACTTAATGATATTACTTTATTTCTATATCCTAATTCACTTTCTTTAACAAAATTGGATTATTTAAATATTTATAGGGCTATTGATTATAGTAATGCCCCCAAGGGGACTGCATTGCATAATTAAAAAAAAATTAGAATGTCAAAATCAGAACATTTTGAACAAAAGGAACTTTATGGCACACCACAAATACCATTATAATTTCATCTGCTTCAAATTACCAGGGAACTCAAGAAATGTTAATTGAACAGCAAGAAATAACAAGAAGGACCATCATCAACAGTTGGATAGTTATAGATACATGGATGCTCACAAAATCCAAAAAGATTGTGATCCACATGGTAGGGCTATACATCCATCTGTGACCCCTGTCTTACCATCACTTCAGGTGCAAACTTTCAGATTATTTTGCCAAAACTTTCAAGTTGGCCCATTCATAGCCAACCCTATGCCAACAACATTTTATTATTGTTTCACTTATCCATTTAGAACCTGAATGCCAGTAATTTCATTTCCCTGTTGTATCATTTATACTAAATCATATTGTAAACATTGCTTTTTGTTAACTGTTTATTTTCATGTGCAGAAATATAGTTTTTGTATGTAAAATATAGAACACCTACCAACCAAGCTAAAAATAACCATTTCTAACTGACTTTAAAACAAAACAAAAAAAAACCCAGCAAAGTTAAAAATAAGAGAATGCAAAACTCAAGAGAGAATTTTCTTCTTAACAAAAAGTTATCAAACACTGTTCTTTCTTGCAGAGCTTTACTAATTCATACACTGTGATCATGTGCGGCCACCATAAACCACTTATTGGCACATCTTTTAAAACTTAATGGCTTTTAGAGCACTACAGTCACTTTATAGGAAAGTTGCATCATGTGTAAAATACTTTTTCCTTAGTAGACAAAGGGCTCCACCTACAGGTCTCATGTAAAGAGCCCAATATTGTGGCACCGTAGAAATTTACTAAGTTTGTGCTTTACCCAGGAAAATGGATGTTTTGTAGGAACATGTTGAATTTTGTTACTAATATATAAATGACTTTATGAGTCCACATCACTAGCTTTATTAGCAATATCATTTTCACGTTGCTAGAAATAGTTGATTTTCTTTGCCTTTTGGGTTTGTACTTCCTTCCAACAGATTATGCTTTCACAATATGAACAATAAGCTCTTACAGAATACAGAATTACTGACTGAGTCCAGGGTATGGCTACTACCATTCCAGCTTACACTACTGGTATGTGGTACAAGAGAGCTATACAAAAGACAGCTTAGGACACACATGGGAGTTAAACCAGAAGGAAGAAATGGAGGACCAAGAAAATAACAGAAATCAAGATGGTTCCAGGATATTCAGCAGCGATTATGTTCAGGTTCAGTTCCTACCATTCAAATTTAGCATTTCCTGTTTATTTTTGTGGTGATATTTGCTCATCACATAGATTGGAGAGGAACAGTGAAGGGATACAACTCTGATGCATACCTTTCCTGATGTTAAACCAAGCAATATTTCCTTATTCTTTTTAAACAACTGCCTCCTGGTCCATATACAGATTCCTCATGAGTATAATTAAGTGCTCTGGTATTCCCATTCTTTGCAGTGTTGTCCATAATTTGTTATGATTCACACAGTCAAATGCCTTTGCATAGTTGATAAAACACAGACAGACATATTTGTGGTATTCTCTGCTTTCAGCTAATATCCATCTGACATCAGTAACGATGTCCCTGGTTCCACACCTTCTTTTAAATCCAGCTTCACTTTCCAACAATTCCCTGTCAATATACTGCTACAGATGCTTTTCAATGGTCTTTAGCAAAATTTTACTTGCATGCTGTTCAATAATTTCTACATTTGGTTGGATCTACTTTCTTGGGAATAGGCACAAATATGGATCTTTTCCAGTCAGTTGGCCAGGTAATTGTTTTCCACATTTCTTGTTAAAAATAAGTTGAGTACCTCCAGTGCTGCATGTGTTTGTTGAAACATCTCAATTGATATTCCATCAATTCCTCGAGGCTTGTGTTTTACTAGTGCCTTCAAGGTAGCTTCTCCTTCCTTCAGTACCATTGGTTTTGGATCATATGCTGGCTCTTGAAATGGTTGCCCATCCACCAATTCTTTTTTGTATAATAACTCTACGTATTCCTTCCATCTTCTTTTGATATTTCCTACATCATTTAATATTTTCCCTGTAGAGTCCTTCATTATTGCCACTTGAGGCTTGAATTTTTTCTTCAGTTCTTTAAGCCTAAGAGCATGTTCTTCCCTTATGGTTCTCTCTGCATGGTGAGCAAACAATCTGAGAAATTGGACTTTATGAAGAACATGGAATCAGGATTGGAGGAAGATTCATTAACAACTTGCATTATGCAGATGACACAACTTTACTGAGAGTGAAGAGGATTTGAAACATTTACTGACAAAGATGAAAGAACACAGCCTTCAATATTGATTGCACCTTAAAATCAAGAAAACAAATATCCTTACAACTGAGTACACAGCTTTATGATAAATTAAGAAAAGATTGAGGTTGTCCAAGATTTTGCTTTACTTGCTTCTACAGTCTACACCCACATAAGCAGCAGTCAAGAAATCAAAAGACGGATAGCATTGGGAAAAGCTGTTGCAAAAGACGTTTTTAAAGTGTTGAAAAGTAAAGATGTCACATTAAAAATGAAGGTGCCCTAACTGATGCTGTGGTATTTTCAGTGACATCATATACATATGAAAGCTGGACAGTGGATAAGGGAAACAGGAGTAGAATTAATGTTTTTGAATTATGGTATTGGAGACAAATATTGAACATGGGCTGCTGAATGAACCAACTGATCCATTCTAGAGGAAGTACAAGCAGAGCTCTCCTTGGAAGCAAGGATGGTTAGATTACATCTTACATGTTTTAGACATGTCAGAAGGGGCCAGTCCCTGGTGAAGGACATCATGTTTGAGAGAGTGGCAGATCAGTGGAAAAAAGGAAGACCCTCAATTAGATAGAACGACACAGTGTCTGCAACAATGGGTTTAAATATAAAAAAGATCATGTGCAATGCATAGTTGGGAAGTGTTTTATTCTGTTGTACATGAGGTCTCTATGAGTCAGACCCAACTCAACTGTACCTAACAACAACAATAGCAAATACTGATATGTGTCAGAGACAATAACTCTGTTGCATGCTGATAGGATTACAATTAGTAATCCCATATCATAGATGAGATCACTGGGGCATAATAATATTTAAATGATGTTTTTAACAACAAGAGAATACATAAAAGTAGACACAACATAGAGGTAGCATGAACTCTTGATTTTTGTCCTCCTCCTTACCACGATTTGAAAGGGCAGGGAGTATAAAGAAGTAAATTCTAGTGCTGAAAACCTGAAAATTCAAAATGCTTTTTCTTTGTGTTTATAGTTGCAAGCAAACACTTCACTTCAGTCTTTGGCATGATTCCCTTCTTAAAAAAACCTCTCTCTTCATATTTTATCCATATATCTCTTTCTTTGTAGCTGTTATTGTGGTTTTTTTCTAAAATTTATTTAGGTAGTCTTTTATTGCCCAAAGTTGATGGAAGTCTAAATGGATTCTCATCTTAAAAAGGCAGTAATGAAAACAGACCTAGAGTCAAGTGCCATGGCACATGCCTGTAATCCCAGAGATTCAGGAGGTTGAGACAAGAGGATTGCAAGTTCTAGGCCAGAGGCAGCCTGCACAACCAGCAAGACACGGGCTCAAGATAAAAAAATTTAGAAAGGCCTGAGAGTGCAGCCCTGTGTAGAGCACTTGCCTAACATGGGTGAGGCCCTGAGTTCACCCCCCTAATACTACAATCAATCAATCAGTCAATAAATAAATAAGACAAATAGATAAGACCTGACTTATCATGTGAAATCAGTTATTGGTTTTCCTGCTTTATAGGTGGATTTTTTTTTTTTTAACCAGCAGGCCATTTTGTACTTTATTTAGGTCTCTTCCCAGGACTGCATAAATTTCTCTGTACAAAAAAGACCCGCAAGTCCATTTACCCATGGATATGAGTGAATGCTGTACCACCCATGATTCTAGAGTTTCTCCCCTAGGACACAAGGATGAAAGATTTAAATCACTGCTATTTTAAAGGGCCCCTCTTATCAGTATAATTCCTATCCTTTGCCTCTGGTTTCAGGAGAATGCTGCACTATTATCCTGTGCTGCAGAAATCTAGAACAGTAACTATTTCAGGAAAACTAATGCATGCATGCACTATGCATTGAATTTTACTCACATTATCAGACATTTCTTTTCTGGACTCTAATTTACCCATGAGGCCGTAAAGAAACTTTCATTTTACTCATTTTACTTAACATTTGTGTTAGTTCCAATACTGTAGGCTTATTAGTAACCCAACTTTGACAGCTTAATATAGGCCATCCTCATTTTTATTATGAACCATTTAGTATTTGTTCAGTGTCCCTCTGTACATTGGTAGCAGAAACAGAGCGGCAGGTCCTGACATTTTCTTGGTTTGCATTTATGTGGCAGCTCATTAATGTTCTCTGGCAGCAACTGAAACTGATATGAACCAAAGGACCTTTACTGAGAGTGTAGAGAATTTAAAGAATTTAAAGAAGATTTTGAAATTAGTTTGGAAATCAAATTTGAGAGTAACTTGTGGAGGGTGGTAGGCTTGTAGCACCTCCCTTAGTATAACGTCCTATAATAAAGATTTCCATATAAGGCCACTTAACTTTTTTCCCCCACCAAGACAGTGACTCCCTATGTCGCCCAGGCTGGGCTTGTACTCATGATCTTCCTGCCTTAATCTCTCAAATGCTGGGATTACAGACAGGTACCACCACACCTGAGTCTCTTGTATTTTCAACTTTTTACAATTGTTTTAACTTTATTACCAAATATTTTCCAAGATACATGTGCTTTCCAAATAGGAAGCAGAGTTGTAAAGTGTTGTTGTTAGGTGCTGTCAAGTTGAGTACAATTCAGTGACCTTATGTACAACAGAATGAAACACTCCCCGACTCCATGCCAGGCACACAATCTTTTTTACCTTTAAGCCCATTGTTGCAGTCACTGTGTCAGTCCATCTAGTTGAGGGTCTTCCTTTTTTTTTTTTTTATTGACCTACCACTCTCCCAAACATGTCTTTCTCCATGGCTTGGTCCCTCCTGACACGTCCAAAGTGGCCCAATGTTAATGTTACAATTTAATAATTGTCCAGCAGAGGTCGCTGAGCTTCGTGCTTTGTAATAAGAGCCATAAACTTCAACCTGATTCTTTGCAATGCAGAAATTTACTCCTATTGAGCATATTTCCCCCAATTGGATTTTAAAATGAATATATTTAACATATGATAGAATAAGCTCCACTTATTCATACCTTAAAGTGCTAAAACTTACATACTCAGATTTTTATTTCCTCTAGATAAAAGCCTCATAGTTTTACATCATGAAAATAAATAAATAAATATGAAAACCTAGAAGACAAAAGCATCTACCAAAAGTTTGCTACACTACAGGGATTACAAAGTCCTTAAAGTAATTTGGTATTCTTTCAGTGCAGCTAAATCCTTAATTAAACCAGGCAGCTGTTTGTATGACTTGATTTTTAAAGAACATTGATAATTACAATGCTGGAATGCACTTTAATTTGTATAAAAGCAGAAAGTTAGTTAAATAAATACCAATTTCTATATTTTGTGTTATCAGCAATGAAATCTACATTGCTCCATCAGGAGTGCAGAAGGAACGTATTCAGGTATGGTAAAGGGAACCTTCTTACACCCAAAGGTCTTCTTTACTTAACTCTTGTTTTTTGAAAGGGGATTACTTCTAAAAGGTTATGTTAGTTTTAAAAGATGGTTATTTTGTGATAATTTAAATAACACATAAACAAACATTTGTAAAGTAACTATTAAATATTTGTTGAGTAATTATTAAATGTTCATGCAACTAGTGTATGTTTTGAAATCTCATTCAACCTGTAGGTGGCAAGAGTAACTAGTGCAATCTTTAATTATGGTAAAAAGTGATCATAATTTTTACGTCTTATCTCACTATCTTTATCAGGTTTGTGGGTTAATCCGATTGATGGCGTTAAATGGCCCAAACTGATCCATGTCTTATAGTAGCAAAGCTATTCCAAGCTGATGTTAGAAAACTTCATTTAAAAAATTTGAGAAGTATTACTTCATATTAATGCTGAGCTAATACCCAAAATCTAGTTAAACAAATACATAATATTTTTGTCTAAGATAAGAAAAAAAGAAAAGCTTCTTTATTAATAAAACATTTATATTATAGTCTGTAATAAACTCTGGCAAGTGAAAGTTGAAATTCAGAAATACGCATGCATCACTAAGGAAAATCTATGGACCTACATGCTTGTTTAAAATTTTAAGAATAATGTATATTATTACAGTTAGCCCTTCTGAGAATGTATTAAGTTTCTCAGGGAATAGAAAATTTTACTCTAAAATTTTCCTCTTATTTTATGAAATGAGAAAAAAAAATTCTAATTCCCATTACAGAATGTTCATTTCTTTGTATAGTCTCCCTGAAAAGTAATTGTTGAAATTACGGGGCAATGTTAACACTAAATTCATGAAATGATACCAACATCATCACATACATATTAGTTTTTCATATCAGTCTTTCTCTTCAAATTCTAAAGGAAAGATATTTTTAAAGTCATAAGAATATTTTTGTTAGTAGAAAAATTTTTAAACTTCTCAGTACTATAAAATTTTTTGGGAAAATCCGTGAATATTTAAAATGTGGGCTAAAAATATAAAACATGACTTACCATATACATATATAAACTATATGTACATATACTATATGTTTGTATATATACTATACATATACACACGTGAAGAGAGACATTTCTCATTAATACTATGTAAGCCTTTTTTCTTTCTTTCTCTCCTTCTATAGCCAGAAGATATGTTTGTTTGTGATATGAACGAACAGGATATAAGTGGACCTCCAGCATCTAAGAAGCTAAAAAAAAGCCAATGTACTCCTCTTTTCATGAATGCTTACACAATTAGAGGTATGCAGAAAGTGTATTTGGCATAAAGAATATTTGCAGACTAGGGTCCCCTAAATAATAGTAGTCATTATTTTAGTTAACATTTCTTGAATATCTACTATATACGAGAACTTTAAATGTTTTAACTTATTCAGTTCTCACATAACCCTATGACAAAGGTCCATTTTTATTCCACTTACCTTCTTAACCCACCACCAACTTACTCCATGCCAGAAAAAAAGTCATTAACCATATTTATAATGACTTATTTTTTTATTTTATTATATTAGTATACTAATGACATATGTATAAACATATGTATACATGTGTATATATGAATATATAGGTTTTTTTCTTTCAAAGGTGTAATTTATCTTCACTAACCACATGACTTTATTCTTTCTCCTTCAGGAGCAGGTGCAGTGATACATACCCATTCTAAAGCTGCTGTCATGGCCACCCTTCTCTTTCCAGGACGGGAGTTTAAAATTACACATCAAGAAATGATAAAAGGAATAAGGAAATGTACCTCAGGAGGGTATTATAGGTATTTTTTTTACTCAAATAATTTGAAAAATATTTTTCTTCTCTTTGCTAAAATGGAATAGTGACCTTCTATGCATATAATGGCCTGCAGCTGTAGCCCTGTGGCATCTGATCCCGTCAGATCTCGGAAGCTAAGCAGGGTCGGGCCTGGTTAGTACCTGGATGGGAGACCGCCTGGGAACCACCAGATACTGTAGGCTTGGGAGAAGGACCTGGCAACCCCCTCCCAAAAATCAATCTGCCATTGAAAACCCTATGCACAGCAGAGAAGCACTGACGATAGTGTTTCACCTGTTGTGCAGAGGGTCGCTATGAGTCAGATACCGACTCGACGGCACCTAACGACAACAACAAATGCATATAATGAGATACTATGGAACTCTGTTAAATAATACCCCACTTAATATTGTATTTCCTGAAGTATTCTTGTAGACACATATCCTCCTCTGCCTCCCTCAGCCGTGGGAAATTACTGTATTAGCAATATAAATAATGAAATGTTTCTTAAAGTAAAATGAAAAAATCTTGGCTGAGATTTCTATATTATTGTTAGATACCGTTGTTAGGTACCATTGTCAGGTCCAACTCATAGCCACCGTCCTAGGGTTTTCAGTGGCTGATTGCTTCCAGTTTGCTTCAGGAGTGAATTGCCACGCCCTTCTCCTGAGATTTCTATAGAGATGGAAAAATTAGATCCTTGTATTGAGACACCGAGAGAGCAAGATTTCCTTACCTTCATTTGTCTTCAGGAAGATTGAACTGTGACTAAAGTTTAAACTTCATGTTGATTTAATTTAGCATTTCTAGAATATTTTCATATTCATAAAAGTTTTCTAATCATTTTAATGGAGAAGGACCTGGCAATCCACTCCCAAGGCAACCCCGAAACAGTCAGCCATTGAAAACCCTATGAGGGTCTCTATGAGTTGGATACCAACTCGATGTCACGTAACAACAACAACAACAACAACAATCATTTTAATAAAGTAGATCTCTATATTTCAGAATTTTAGGTGGAGGGTGGCATAGATGATAAATATAGAACAGTGACCTTCTAGATAAGTTTAAATAAATCTACCAGCCCACAAAATTGTAGTCATTGTCACACTCCTTCAAAGACTTTGTTGCTAAGTTTACACACAACTTGTTGTTGTTGTTGTTGTTGTTGTTGTTGTTGTTGTTGGGTGCCCTTGAGTTGGTATCCAACTCATAGCGACAGGTGAAACAATATTGTTAGTGCTTCTCTGCTATTTACAGGGTTTTCAATGGCAGATTGATTTTTGGGAGTGGATTGCCAGGTCCTTCTCCCAATTTCTTGTTAGGTGCCATCAAGTCGGGTCTGATTCACAGCAACCCTATAGACAACCCTAGATACAATAGAACAAAACACTTTCCCGACACTTGTGCCATGCCCAGCACTAGGTCAGTACTTGTCTGCTATTCATAGAGTTTTCAATGGCTGGTTGTTTTGAGATTGCTTCAGGAGTGGATTCCCACATGCTTCTCCCATTTTTTGCTAGGGATTAAACACAGGGCCTCAGAGAGCACAGAGCAGGGCACTCTACCTAAGCTAAACCCCATAAACACTGCAGAGGTAGTAAACAGGCAGTTGTTACATTAACAGCTCAAGAGAAATTTACGTAAAAAAGAAACCTTGTCTGAGTTTTAATTGGTTGCAAGTAGCCTCAAGAATAGACTTAATTTTACTAGTAACTAAGTTATTTGCTTGAAAATTCTTACATTCTTATCTCATTACATGTTTTTACTGAGGATAAAAGGAAATAAAAGAAATTCTAATGCTACTTTGAGAATATTTTGAAAGTATTATCTTGCCTTTAGTACTGAAGATTCTTGCTATCCTAGTGCCAAAAAACACACCTATATTTATTGATTTGCCTGCCCAAGACACTTTAGAATCCTGCAGAGATGAAACACAGTGATTTTATATTGTTGGGAAATTCCTAACTTAATGTATAGTTCAATTTTTAATCCTGTCTGTGCTTCTGATTATAAGATATAACATTCCCCATCTCCTGCTTAAAATATTATGATTGTCTCTGCTTCACGGAAATACTTGTATGATCTTGATGATTTCTTTGTTAGGTTTTGGTATACTGGATAAATTTCTTCAATTTAGGATTGCCTGCCAAATTCCCAAGATATCTTTTGATACAGATATTTATGCAAGATATACAGAATAACATGCAACATCTTGTTCATAAGCCTTTTCAGATATAAAGAGAGTGTCTAACTGGTTACTTGAAACAATTACAAATTGTTTATGTGAATACCTTTATTTGCTTTAGTGGAGAAAAAATGACATGTTTTATCTTACAGATATGATGATATGCTAGTGGTACCTATTATTGAGAACACTCCTGAGGAGAAGGACCTCAAAGAACGAATGGCTTGTGCAATGAATGAGTACCCAGACTCCTGTGCAGTACTAGTGAGGCGCCATGGAGTATATGTGTGGGGAGAAACATGGGAAAAGGCCAAAACCATGTAAGTATAAATCCAAGGACATATGAGACAAGTTACCAAAGTCTGGATGTGGAAATGAACAAAATATGTTTTATGAGTTAAAATGGTGTGATTTTTGTGTTTTCTTGGTCCAGTTGTTTAGATTTAAGGAGTATATCATTATTATTTCTAGATATTTGATTTTTATTACATTACATCTTGACTCATTAAGAAGTATTTTATGGATTACCTCTTATTTGAGAAGGCTCTGTGAACTTTGATACGAAGAAGAAAGAGAGACAGATCCTAAGTCATATAAACTTTATTTTTAAAAATGACCTGGCAAAAAAATGTAAATTTGTGTAAGTAGTATATTTAAAACTCTTTCTAATTCCTGAGAAGTATATAATACAGTCTCACAATTCAAGATAATTCCTTTGCATGTTTTAAAATTGTTGGGGAACTGGGCACCTTGGTACATACTTTGTAATCCCAGTGACTCTGGATGGTAAGGCAGGAGGATCACATGTTTGAGGCCAAAAGCAGCCTGTGCAACTTAGCGAGACAATATGTTAAAATAAAAATTTAAAAAGGGGCTGAACTCTCTTACAGCTCAGTAGTAGAGTACTTGCCTAGCATTCATGAGACCCTGAGATCAACCTACCCTCACCACCCCAAAACAATTGCTGGGAACGAAATAAGAAAATTTTGAACTAGAACTGAGTAGAAAATATATAGTTACTAGGAATAAAGCAGAGTTGGCCAGATAGAGAGGAGAGATATGGTTGTTTATGACTGGAGAACTCTGCTTCAGTTCTTCATTTTCTTTTATAGGTGTGAGTGTTACGACTATTTGTTTGATATTGCTGTATCAATGAAGAAAATAGGACTTGATCCTGCACAGATCCCAGTTGGAGAAAATGGAATTGTATAAGCTGAATGACATTTAATTATCTACAGAAACAAAGATAAACTTAATTATTATTTAAATGAAACTTCATTATTGTTTTAATGAATGGAAATTTTCCATGAACTCATTACTTTGTCATTAAATACTACAGATAGTCAAACTTAATCTCTTCTGGTGAATATTTGCTTATATTCCTATAATTTTAAGTGCAGAACAATGGAATAAAAGGTTTTTTACTCAAGTATTTATGTATATTTTTAATTTTGTAACATCAAAATATATGCCTTGAAATAAGTTCCCTTTTTTGTATGTATTCTCAGAGCATTCCTCTCAATCTTTAAAGTTGCTGGTGATAATAGAATTCATTGGAAAATTTCCACCTAATTATGGAATGGGCACTTTCTTGTTTTAATCTTGGTACATAAAGTATCTGTGAAACATTAACACCAAATGTATCTCTCATACTTGATGTCAAAACAGTTTTACAGATTTTCCCTGTAAGCTTTAGTGTTTACCTATATAAACTGAGCACTGATAATCTGAAAATCACAAGTCCAGAACTTTTTGAGCACAAACATGATGTCACAGGTAGAAAATTTCACACCTAACTTAACCTCATGTGATAGATCATAGTCAAAATCCAGATGCACTAAAAATGGTATATAAAATTCCCCCCAATCTAAGTTGTACATGAAATATAAATGAATTCTATATTTAAACATGGATCCCATCCTCATTTGCAAATATTCCCAAATCCAAAACACTTCTGGTTCCAAGTATTTTGGATGAAGGATATTCAACCTGTATTATAATATAGGACACATGTTTTATATTGAGATCAATTTTGAAATTCAAGTCAGATGTTATATTGTGGGCTTTCTTTTTTTTTTTTTTTTTTTATGGTGGTATAGGTCAAACCCAGGGCCTCACACATGCCAGGCAAGCACTCTACTGCTGAGCTGTACGGCAGCCTTGCCTTTTTTTTAATTGAGGAAAATCAATATCTGAAATGTTACTCACATAATCCCACCTCTCAGGTTATTCCACCCTTTGAACTCATTTTCCCAGATCTTTCCAACAGCACTAATCTTACCCAGATGTCCAGTCCCTTATTTTACCATTTTTCATTTCTCATCACTCCTTTCATGTCCTCTCTTCCTATGGAGCATAGATTGCATGGTACAGGATTGGCACCATGTCACTATAAACATCCTAACCCCTTTGAATCTTGCTTCCTCAGTTGTATTCACCTGGGAAGGACCTCAGTCTTTGTGAAGCCACTTACTTGACAGCTGCACCCAAGCAACAAGGCCTGATGGGAACACATTACACAACCACACTGACTGGTCTCACTTAAGATTTATGACCACATATCTGGACACCACAATACAAACCTGCCACAATTCCCAAGTAAATTCATTTTCCCAATCTCATGGCTATTTCTTGTCACTCTTTTCTTTTGTCAGATCTCCAACATTCTCTCCTCACCAACTCTCAGGTGATAGTCTCACGTCATACATACAGACAGAAAATAGACTGACTCCAAGGAGAACTAACTCATTGTCCCACCTCATAGATCACACCCACCAATCTTCCTTCATTGTCCCACTTCATAGACCACACCCACCAACCTTCCTGCCTATAGTCACCTTTGCCACTTTCCTTCTGCATGGTTTGTTCTAAGGCCAGTCCTTCCACTGTGCCTCAGACCCATTGTCCTCTTAACCTTTCAAGGGCTTTGCTTCTACCATGATCCCCACGTTTATCTATCTCTTTTTTATGTCTTGTTTTTTTCTTAACTGGGTCTTGCCCATTTCTATAAAAACATGCTGTAATATCTACCATCTTAAAATACTGATGAGCACATCCCTCCACACATACACACAAGCCCTGCCTTTGACTTTCATCTAACTGTAGCACCTTTAGAGCAAAGTTTTTAAAAAGAATTATCCATTCTCTTGCCAATTTTCTGTTCTCCCACTTGCTTCTTGACCCTCTCCAATCAGACCACACCACTTCACTGAAACAGCACTTTCCTAGAGTAGCCAAATCCCCTTTATCTTTAATCTCATCACTGCTTTCTTTTTCTTGCTTTAAATGAAATCTGTTTTCCCCAAGACACTTGCCCCTGAAGCTGAAGTGGTGATTGTTGCCACTTCCTTGTTTACACTGGGCCTAGGGGTAGGATGAATTCCTTGAATGCTAAACATCTCTCCTTCTCTTGTTCCATCGTACTCAGCAAACTTTCAATCATATTTCCTGCCATCTTCTAAGTCCACATCTGTATGCATGCATCTTTGTGTGGCAGGAGAAAAACAACCATGTTAACATCAAGTAGACCTTGAATGCTGCTAGGGAATTTTCCTTTCTTACCCTCATCCATTCATCCTCCCACTCTTCCAGACAACTGTTTTTCTCTTCCCAAACTTCAAATACCTCCCTGCATACTCATCTGGGGTGATGACCTTGACTGCTGTTTCACTGAAAAAACAGAAATCATCAAGAGAGAACTTGCACAGGCTTCCCACCTCTGCACATTCTATGCAGTGCATGTGAACAGTCCCTGCTGCCCACTGAGGCCAGACTCCGTTCTTGTGAGAGATTCACTCTCATGTTCAAAGACACCATTGCAGCAATGTTTCCCCCTCCCACGTCATCAGTTTTGTTCTCTCTGCTATATCTTTCCCTTTAGCCTATATAATGTGCTTTTCTATCTTAAGAAAGGGTTGGGATTTAGCTCAGTGGGTAGAGCGCTGCACTGCAGTCTCTGAGGTCCCGAGTTCAATTCCCAGCACCACAAAAATGAGAGAAGGGCCTGACAATCCACTCCCAAGGCAATCCCGAAACAGCCATTGAAAACCCTTTGAGGGTTGCTATGAGTTGGATACTGACTCGATGGCACCTAACAACAACAACATCTTAAGAAAAAAGTCTTATACTCACTTTCTCTCTGGATACTGCCTCATTACTTTGTTTTTGTCATCAAAGTTTTTCAAGAGTTATGGTATTCTCTCTCCAATTCCTTTTCTCTTCTAATCTTGAATTCACTCCAACCAGGCTTTTGTCCACACCTCTCTACTGAAACTACCATACAGCCTCTAACAATGATCACACTGCTAAATCTAGCGATCAGTTCTCCATCCTCATCTTAACCTATCAGCATTTGATTTTATAATCCAAAGTCATTATATTCTGGTTTTCTACAGAGTGTGTCCCCCACACGTCTGTCAGTTTGCCGCACTGTGGGGGCTTGTGTGTTGCGATGAGGCTGAGAGATCTGCCACTGTAACTTCGGACATGAGCAAGGTAACCCATGATGGACAGGTTTTCAGCTGAGCTTCCAAACTAAGACAGACTAGGGAGTAGGACCTGGCGAGCCACTCCCAAAACAACTAGCCATTGAAAACCCTATGGATTGCAAAGAGACACTGTCAGATATAGTGCCAGAAAATGAGGCCCCCAGGTTGGAAGGTACTCAAACGACTACTGAGGAAGAGTTGCCTCCTCCCAGTAGAGTCTACCTTGATGACGGAAATGGAGTAAAGCCCCAGGGTGCCCAACTTGCTGATGTGGCATGACTCAATATGAGGAGAAACAACTGTAAGCATCCATTAATAATTGGAACATGGAACATACGTAGTATGAATCTAGGCAAATTAGAAATTGTTAAAAGAGAAATGGAGCTCATAAACATTGACATTCTAGGCATCAGTGAGCCAAAATGGACCGGCATAGGCCATTTTGAGTCAGATAATCATATGGTCTACTATGCTGGGACTGATAAACTAAAGAGAAATGGGATTGCATTTATCATCAAAAAAGACATTTCAAGATCTGTCATGAAATACAATGTTGTCAGTGATAGAATAATATCCATACGCCTACAAGGAAAGCCAGTTAATATGACTATTATTCAAATTTATGCACCCACCACTAAGGCCACAAATGAAGAAAGGGAAGACTTCTATCAGCTTCTGCAATCTGAAATAGATCAAACATGCAATCAAGACATACTGATAATCACTGGTGACTGGAATGCAAAGGTTGGAAACAAACAAGAAGGCTCAGTAGTTGGAAAATATGGTATTGGTGACAGAAACGAAGCTGGAGATCATATGATAGAATTTTGTCAGACCAATGACCTTTTCATTGCAAATACATTTTTTCAACATCATAAATGGAGACTATACACATGGACTTCACCAGATGGAACATACAGGAATCAAATTGACTACATATGTGGAAAGAGACGATAGAAAACTCTATACAAAATGTCAAAACAAGACCAGGTGCTGACTGTGGGTCAGACCATCAACTTCTCATATGCAAGTTCAAACTGAAGCTGAAGAAAATCAGAACAAGTATACGAGAGCCACGGTATGACCTTGAGTATATCCCACCTGAGTTCAGAGACCACCTCAAAAATAGTTTTAATGCATTAGACACAAATGACAGGAGACCAGAAGAGTTGTGGCATGACATAAAAGATATCATTCAAGAAGGAAGCAAAAAGTTCTTAAAAAGACAAGAAAAAAAGAAAAGACCAAATTACATGTCAAGAGAGACACTGGACCTTGCCCTTGAACTTTGAGCAGCAAAAGTAAAAGGAAGACATGAGGAAATTAAGGAACTAAACAGAAGATTTCAGAAGGCAGCTCGAGAAGACAAAAAACAAATATTATAATGTCATGTGCAAGGAGCTGGAGGCAGAAAACCAAAAGGGAAGAACACGCTCCATGTTTCTCAAGCTTAAGGAAGTGAAGAAAAAATTCAAGCCTCAAGTGGCAGTAGTGAAAGATTCTATAGGGAAAATATTAAATGATGCAGGAAACATCAAAAGAAGATGGGAAGAAAACACAGAGTCATTATACAAGAAAGAATTGGTAGATGACCAACCATTCCAAGAGGTTACATATGAAGAGGAACCAATGGTGTTGAAGGATGAAGTGGAAGCTGCCTTGAAAGAACTGGTGAAACACAAGCCTCCAGGAATTGATGGGATACCAATAGAGATGTTTCAACAAACAGATGCAGCACTGGAGGTGTTAACATGTTTATGCCAACAGATTTGGAAAATAGCTACTTGGCCAACTGACTGGAAGAGATCCGTATTTGTGCCTATTCCCAAAAAAGGGGATCCAACTGAATGTGCAAACTATTGGACAATATCATTAATATCACACACGAGCAAAATTCTACTAAAGATCATTCAGAAGTGACTGCAGCAGTATATAGACAGGGAATTACTGGAAAATCAAGCAGGATTCAGAAGAGAACAGGGAACCAGGGACATCATTGCTAATGTCAGGTGGATATTAGCTGAAAGCAGAGAATATCAGAAAGATGTCTATCTAGGTTTTTTTGACTATGCAAAAGCATTTGATTGTGTGGATCATAACAAATTATGGATAACACTTCAGAAAATGGGAATACCAGAACACCTAATTGTGCTCATGAGAAATCTGTACATGAACCAGGAGGCATTTGTTCGAATAGAACAAGGAAACACTGATTGGTTTAAAGTTGAGAAAGGTGTACATCAGGGCTGTATACTTTCACCCTATCTCTTCAATTTATACACTGAGCAAATAATCCGAGAAGCTGGACTTTATGAGGAAGAATGCGGCATCAAGATTGGAGTAAGACTCATTAACAACCTGTGTTATGCAGATGACACAACTCTGCTTGCTGAAAGTGAAGAGGATTTAAAACATTTACTGATGAAGATCAAAGATCATAGCCTTCAATATGGGTTACGACTAAACATCAACAAAACAAAAATCCTTACTGGGTCAGCACGCAACTTCACAATAAATGGAAAAAAGGTTGAAGTTGTCCAAGATTTTGCTTTGCTTGGCTCTATAATCAACACCCGTGGAATCAGCAGTCAAGAAATCAAAAGACGCATTGCTCTAGGGAAAGCTGTGGCAAAAGATCTCTTTAGAGTATTGATGGCACCTAACAACAACAACAAGAACAGAATGTGTAGAAAGTGTGCTGGTTTCTTTTCAGCTCTGCAAAGTTTTGGGTGTGCTATGCATCAGCCCTTAGACAACTTTTCTCCATTCTCACTTGCTTGGTGATCTCATCTAGTCTCATGGATTTAAATACCAGCTGTACTTTGGCAACTCACATTCATATCTTCAGCCACATTTTTCTTGATCTCCAAACTCATATATCAGGCTTTTTGATGTTATCACAGGAATGTCTAATAGACATCTTAATAAATCCAAACCAGAATTCCCAATTTTCTGAAGTCTTTCTCCAACTCAGTTCATGGTAACCATCCTTTAGTCACTCAGCCTGACCGTCTTGGTATAATGCTTATCCAGCTACTCAGCAAATCCTATCAGCTTCACATTCAAAATATATTTAGAGTCTGTAAACTCACTGTGTTCACCATCACCCCCTGGCCCAAGGCCCACCATTTTTCGCCCAAATTATTATAGTTGTCTCCTAACCAAATTCCCTGCTTCAATCATTTGCCCCCTACCACTTAGCCCCACAATCTATTATCACCACCAGCCCACATGATCCTGTTGATATGGAGGTCACCAGGTATCTCACCTCTGCTCAAAACTCTGCCTTTCTGTGTTAAAAGTTTGACACAGTCTCCCGCATTCCTCAATTAACCTCATTCAATTCCCTTTCCCACTTACTGTACGCCAACTACCATGGAAACCTTGTGAGTCTTTAAGGTTTCCAGGCATTTTTGCACATTTTCTTCCCTCTTTAAATGTTTTTCCTCTAGGCATCCGCATGACTCTCATTCTAGTCTTTGAATGTCACCTGACCACAGCGTTTTAAATCACAAGCCCTCCCCATGCAAAACTCTCTTCTTTCATGTTTTATTTCTTAGTGTTTATAAGCACCTAACATTAATTATAAATTATAAATATAGATAAAATAAATCATTCATCTTTTCCCTTCAGCTAATCCTATGAAGATAGGAATCTTCATGCTTGTCCACTGGTGTATCCCTAGTCCCTCAAGCAGTATTTGGCACACAGTGTAGGTACTCAATAAATATTTGTTGAATGAGAGACTACCTTTTGGCAAAGCAAGGCATCAGTTCTCTGTGTTTTACTTAACTTCTCAGCAATGTTCCCAGTATTTACTCCTCCCTGGAAACATTTTTCTCTAAGTTTCCATGACTCGAGATGCCTGTGACTTTCCACTTACCTCATTTGTCACTTCTGTGCCTCTCTTCTTGACTTTTTCTCATCTGTCAGACTTCCAAATGTGAAGGGCCTCAGAGCTTTGTCCTTAACCATGTTCACTGTCCATACTTTTTTCCTAGGAAATCTCATTCAATTCCATCTCTTTCCCTTTTACCTCTGTCTTGATGATTCACAGTGTTTGATCTCCAGCCTTGCTCTCTGCTTACATTCTGGACAGTTATGTCTAGCCCTTATTTAGCATCACCCTTTGGATATCTGATGCTTATCATCTTAAACCTCCATGGCCAAGACAGTGCCATTGATTTTTTTTAATCCCCTATAAGTTAAGCCATTACTTTACTTCATCTTCATTTTCTGGAAACTTATGCCAAAAAAACTTTTTGAGACAGACTCTGTCTTGTTCACTACAGCCCCAAAAATGACTGCCACATTGTAACTACTCCATAAACACTTGCTTTCTGGATTCTTTTTGGAGGTTCCCCCACCTACCAGGGAAAAATAGTTTGGGTTATTTCTACTTAATTTCATTTTCCTCATTTTAAAAGTGGAGCTAAGAGTGAGATAAAGTGTGTTCAAGAACAAACAATAGTGCTTGATCTATGGTAGGTGTCAATAAC